>JADQWA010000090.1:0-159931 GCA_018344505.1 Nebria ingens riversi
AAATGGAATGATATTGAAACAGTTAATATTCATAATTTAATAGTATCAACAACCGGTTCATAAAAATGTGCTCAAATACATAATACAGTTTTAGTTACATATAGTATCGCATTCTATTCATTGATATAAGAAGTATAATATTTTGAAGAATATTTACATGAGAGGCACTACTAATAATAGATCACATTAATATGCGCACAGTTCACATCAGTCATTGATTGATAGAAATTCAATGTAGTTAAGTTTGCGGCAAGACCGTTATCATAATTCTGATCTATTAAATATTTCATCAAGTTTACATTTCCATCAGTGAAATAGTTTACAAGAAACATTGTCTGAAAAGTGTCCGCTTGTGGTAAGAACTAAATATTGGACTGAACGCAACGTGGAAGAGTTACAGATATGTATTTTCGTAAATCTTGCTTCAGTTTTCCGAAAAAGCTCAAACAAAACTGCCGAATATATTTCTCATTCAACTGTTAGTTGTGCTTGGCATAATATCGCCTGTCGAATCAAATTGATGATTCTCGGACGGTATACTAAAGACCCACGGCACATTTGGTTCATCATCGACATCAATTGATACGTCACTGGAGTCATGGTTGTTGTTGTTTAAGATCGCCTTGTTAGACGACGAATATGTTTGTAGAATATGATTGTCAGGTGTGGTTCGACTTCGTCGTAAACCACCAGTGGAATGTGAAGATTTCACCTGCATTAGGTCGGATGTAAAGCCTAACATTTGTAGGACTTTTGCTCGGTTTTGCAGCACATATTTTCTAAAGCTGCATCTGGAACAGTGTCTGTTTGGGTTTCGACGTCAGATAGAGCAGTCACACACGGAGGTAATCGGTCTTCCCAGAGAAACATATCTGGTGGTTGAGATGAACTACGTTCGAGGGTAGGCACACTGTTCGGGTGTCGGTTAATAAGGTTCGGATTCGAATGGGCTGGGAATGGCCCATGAATTGCCGGTACACCTGAAGTAGGAGATGCCATGTCTTGAAGAGCTTGAATTGCGTTGCGTACCTTAAACAAAAATAATTAAATAAATGTGAACTATGAGTTCTTTCTTTCTTAATAATAATAAAATTTATAAAAGATCTTCACCTCCATGCTGAGAACGGCAACATCTTGATGTAAAGTGGACACTTGAGTATCCAGTCGCTCAACACTAGATCTTGTATGTTCCATTTCGCCACGAAGCTCATGATTCATTTCTTCCAGAGAATTACCAAGCGTGGTCGGTGGTATAACAACACTTCGTTGCCTCTCGACTCGTTCTCGAACCATGGCCAATGAGCGCCCTCTTCCTGACCGCACCGTACCTTCGCGTAACTCATCCAACCGTAAATTGAACTTTGCATGTCTCGGACTATTGTTCACCACGTGCAACGGTGATCGATTCGGCGACAGCGGAGATGTTTCTTCTTCTTCGTGTGCGTTTTCATCGTCTTCGCTTATAGAAGGAAGCGTTAAAGATGGAACTCCGTTGACATCTGATTCCGCCTGAATAAATAAATGTTTAGATGTTGTCATAACATGAGAAGATATCAACGAAATGTTATTCCATTTCCAGATGTTTGAAAAGGTGGAATAATTACCTCTGCTTCGTAGCCTTCTCGAACATTATAAGTTAAATCATGTTGTATATCATTGGCGAATTCTTGTTGATATTCAGGGTATAATCGAAGTACGTCGACTAAACCTAACATGTGAATACATTTCAGATCACAGTATGTTAGTGCTCGGACATCACTACTTGATTTCACGATTATATCTGAAGAAGTACCACTTCTCCCTTCTCCTGATCCACCACCTCCACCTCCATTATGGACGCTATAATGCAGATGCATACTAATATCACTTCCCACTAAATCGCCTTTGCCTAAAAATAATTTTTTATTATAGGCATTTGCGGGATGAACTATACAGCTTTCAGAGTGTATAGTATAACTTACCCAATATGGCAACAACCATGTCATTTTGTACAACTTCCATGGACCCGTTACATATATAATAAATGTAGCTAAGTGCATCGCCTTTGTGAATTAAATATTCGCCAGGTGCACAAAAATTTGTCCTAATATGGAGGGATAAGAGTTTTAGACATCCTTGAGAGGCAGCTTCAAAAATTGGCAATTGCAGAATCTCTCTGTGCAAATGCATCGATACATCACCACGAAGTTCTTCAGGAAACTCTTTGAGTGTCTGCACACAGAAATTTAATCATAAACTACTGCCCCAGTGCGTAAAGTTTCTCTCTAAAGTATCGTCTTGAAAGTTTCAGATAGAAACTAACTATTCAACATCGTATTTGATAAAGTTATAAGAATCATTTAAAAAATCTAAATAAAATAATTTTTATTTTATATAATGTTTTATAACAGAACGTAGAACATCATGAAATAAAAATAAATTATTTGAAAAATGCTTTAGATTAATTTTATATTAATCATGGCAAATATTCTGGTTTTGCATGAATAAAAATAATATTTGGTAGATGAAGCAAGAACTATGAATGCACGGTGATAATATTAATAAACCGTTGAACAGTACAGCATGGTAGATTTTACAGTATTCAGGTAAAATCTTTTTCAGTTCAGCAAGCGAGGCTTTAAATTCAATTATCCTTCGCCAGTGAACGGTCAGGTCCTTCGTTAAAACGTTCATAATTTCTCACATTTCATACCTTTTTAAGAAGCGGCTTTGCTGTTTTCTGTAGCATTCCTATTCTTCTCTGTCTTCTTTCATTTTATTCACTCTCTTTGAGAAGTGTATCAGGTGAAAGTTTTAAGAAGAACGTGCGCTTTCTTTTCGACTATTTGAACTTGTTCACCCGTTACAAAAGACTATGACCGTCGGTAATGTAGAATATTATAACTAATACTAAACATGCGTTTTCGACGGTAAACTTCTACTTCTCCATGTCTGACGGTATTACAGAAAATAATTTTGCCTTCCATTTTATATAGAAGCTTATTATTTTGTTTGTAAAGAAATGAAACATTTCGCTATTGGCAAATTTCTCCCCTGAGACTTGCTGTTTTGTCTCATTTTTTCTTCTCTGTTTTCTTTCATTTTGTTAATAAACAGTAATAAGAAAATGTAACTTTACGTTATCAATAAAAATAATTTAAATTTTCTTCTCTTCACCATCCACAAATAACCTCTTACATTTTCCGTTTGTATTTATTTTCATTTCGATGATGAAGTTTCAAGTTAAACTGCTCTCAGGCTGTTTGCTAATTTACCAAATTTCAACAGACACCACTAACGATGTCTTTGATGTAATACGTTTAAAATCTAAAGAGAAAAACATTCCTAACATTCCGAAACAAGAACATTAATTGCTGTTAAAAAAGATACATTAAGAAGAGGAATCAAGATTATATATTTTAATCATTGAATTTTGGATTTATATAGTTTTGAGAGAAAGCTAAGGTTCTATTCTATAAAAGCAGTTTGTTTTTAAGTTTCGAATAGTAAAACCGCTATGATAAACGTTGCAAAATGTTAAGGTATTAAAAATGCAAAACACATAAAATACCCAGCAATATTTGTATAAATGGTTCGTACATGACTGACCTCGTGCAAGTCGATTCCGTGGTTCAGTGACCACATTGTTTGAAAGTAGTCCTGCATGCGTTGCTTCAACTCCTTGGGTATCTGGTGCAGGGTAAGGAAGTCCTTTAGATCACGCCACTTGGTCTGATAGAGGGACCGCCGGGAATACATGCGCTGGATAATCGCGGTCACGTTTCCAAATACGACCGCGTGCATCAATGCTATGTAGACAGGCATTCACAAACATATATAAGAACTTCGACCCATATGCGAATTTTAGAATGCTTCGTAGAGAATCAAGCAACCGTGAACAAGGAGCGTGTGTACGGTACTTCGGTTACCTGAGTGCTTTTAGTTGCAACAAATATTACTAAAGGAAGTTATTACACTCAAGATAGGTTAAAACATTATGTATGTGAAATATTTATAATTAGTTACAAAATGACTACGCAAAATAAATGGAAAATATGTTTTTAGTTATTTTTCTATTTTAAACATAAAACGCTTTCAGTCAATGAATAAATTTAAATATAATGAAAACAGTTACGCGGAATAATCAATAACTAAAACAATCAAGTACTCCGTTCTATAGAACACAATTAATTATAAATCAAGTAGCTTCGGTAAAATTAGTTGATTAATTGAAATTCGATTAGATGAGTGGTGACTCAATTTGCGAATGAAAGGATTCCAAATTAGTGGCTCAGCCATTATTCGGTTTATGATACAAAATTTATAGAGTAATTACTGCTATAAAAAACAACAGTTAATAGCAGCAGAAACATTTCTTTTGGTATGACCTTAAATTAATCTCTTAAATTATTAATTGAGCACGTTCTTGTTAAATCAGAGAAATTGAATGAACCAAGGGGAATATTTTACAATTATGAAAGAAAACTCAGGTCACTAGAAAATCAAGTTTATTATAACGGAAATAATAAAGCTTTTGTAAATAATTAAGTAATTTATATGTACCTGAAATAAAGTAACTATGTTATAAATATATAATTTAATTTAAGATATATAAAAGTGTCCTCAGAATAACATACCTACTTTATAAATAAATTAAAGTAAAAAATATTGTTTAAGCGTATTAGTATTCATGATGCAATACTCTGCTTTTAATTTTGTTTCTAAATAAAAGTTACAAAGAAGTACTTTGAATTAGTTTTCATTAAAAGTTTCACGGATCTAGAAAAGTTTTTTGGAACAGAAACTGTTATTTTTTATAAATTAGATTATCTCGTTAACTAAATTAAGCCGAAAATATTGATTTTCTATATGCAAAAATAAAATAATATTAAAACAACCGTAAACAGTATAATTCAATTAGGAAAAATTTAAAATCCAATTTGGCATGCGGAATTCTATTTCCAATTTCTTTTTAAAGATCAATTTTTATCAGAATGCAATTTAGTATGCTTCTGTTTTAAATTAAACAACATATTTGTTTATAATATTTAATCTAAATTAATTAATTTTAATACAGATGCAAATGTAAATACTGACCTCCAATGAGCATTGTGCAGATACTGAATATTTTCTCAGTGCTAGTGTTGGCGGAAACGTTACCAAAGCCAACACTGGTCAGACTTGAGCACGTGAAGTAAAGAGCGGTGATGTAGGATTCACTATGACTCACGTTGTTCACGGATATTTTAAGTCGTTCGGCTAAGTTGTGTATCCATCCTGTTTAAGCAGAAACATTATTGCGTGAAATAATTGAAAGCAAAGTTTCTCTACGAGCGAATAAGGTCTACCTTGCCCGGATACAATAATGGCCGTTACGAGCAACAAGGAAACAGCATATAAGTTAAGTAGTCAGTGTGTGTGAGTGTTATGTGTGTGTGTGTGTGTGAAGATTCTGAAGTTAACTTTAGTCTTGTGAAAACGAACTTCATAATTACACGAGTGAACTAAATAAAGCCAATATTTATGCTGGCTGCATAACAAAATAACTCAGTTGGTCGCGCTATTGTTTTTCGCGTTACATTGCCAATCAGTTTGGAAGCGCGAGAAATGCAAGAAAACACAGGGTCTTCCATAGTTACGCAAAATCTACCATATTTATTTTAAATTAGTTCAAGAAATATTGCTATTGCTACTGGTGGAATAGGAAACCAATTCTAGTTGATTGGTAATAAATTTTTATTTTATTTGGACTGAAAATTACGACCGTTTCTTCATTCATTTCGCAATGCTAGGTTTGGTTTTAATAAAAATTTATTGTGCAAATAACTTCGACTTGTTTTTGATGACCAATATCAAACATGTCTTGTAAAAAAAGACGATGACAATGACTATTCACGATATTGGGATTAGGTTTTTTTGTAGCGTGTTGGCGTACAAGAAACTACCAATTAACAATGTAACTAATGATTTCACCGTTGTCGATTACAAAACCACAAATTCCAAATAGAGTATCAGCAAACTAATATCAAACAAAACAAGTACACATGCGCAGACAGTTTCTAATAACAATAGTTTATATTGATTCTACTATATTTATACATATGTATACAAATTTAGTTTTGAAGATAAATTGTTGTTTTTTATGTAATTTTTAATAAATTGCCATTAAAATTAATGCAATATCAAGAAAAAATAATATTTAAGCATTCAAATTAATACAAAAAGTACTGAATGAGAGTTTTTAATAATCCACGAATTCTAGAGTGTATTTTCATATATGAAGTAAGTTGTGGAGAGAGACGGATAAGCATATACAACTTCTGCTGGTGACACAAACTAAAATATACCAATGCGGCTTTTTGCATCTGACGTTTGAAAAATTGCAATTGAAATAAATAAATATATATATATATATATATATTTGTTTATTTATCGATCAAATGTATGGACACCATGTAAATGTGAAAATGCTATAAATAGTAAAACGAATACAAAAAAGAGATACGAAGCAAATGAAATGCATTTTCGTAGTAGTAAAAAATTGATTAATAATTAAAGATAATAATGAATGCTATTCTAGAAAAGATAAGTAGTAATAATTAAAATTCCAGCCGGGAAAATTAATTTCCCCGCAAGAGATTTCCGATATTTGATTAGCAAACCAAGATAAATATTTGGCCAATTTGATTATATTTATTTATGATTTAATTATAATAATTGCACTTACCAAGATCCCATTCTCTATCATTTCGTAATCGTTCCTTTTCGGCGATCACAAACCAGATACAGGCGAGCCAATGTGCAACGAGAGTGAATGAAAGCATTAAGAGGGTGAGTATCATGGCACTGTATTGCGAGTACCTGTCCATCTTCTGTAACAGTCTGGCCAGCCGTAACAGTCTTGTAAGTTTCACCAAATGGATATGTCCATGGCCAGATTCCTACGCAGAACAAACCAATCTATTTTAAGATAGTGCATTTTATATGTTTGCGAAAAACGTTTTCTTAGAGTAAATAAGTGCTTCTAATATTGAGTGGAAGAGACGACATTTCAGTCGTAAAGGTATGTATGTGCATATACTTCTATAATGCACAATTAAAAATAGTTTGTGCAAAAATAAAAACACATATAGGTATGTAAGAATTAGGTAATTTCTACGCTACTGTTAAAACATGTTAGGTTATATAGATATGGTAGCTATGACTCTAAAATTACCAAGCAGATATGTTTAAAATCACTCTTAAAACAACCCTTAATTGCATAATGCGTATATACATATGCAGCCTGTGGGAATTCGAAGTGGATTTCGTTGCTATAATTACAGTATTTTAACAATTTATGGATCATTTATTGAAGCTATAACAACGGAAATGATATTTTAATATAGGGAAAGTTAAATTTTTAAAAGCGTTTCCCAAATATAAAAGCTAAAAATAGCATTTGGCGTGTTTTTTCTCGACGCTTTTCGCGTCCATTAAACGGAACGGTAACGTCAAATTTAAATGTATCTTTTGGTGGAGGTGCTAAAGCTTCAGTGCTTTTAAGAGTATTGCAACATTTATATGGATAAAGCCTTATTTTGTTTATTTAGGATCTGGAAAGTGATTCCAGGAAAAGTTGTTTTTGATATAGTATCAATGGAAAAATAAAATCACTAAAGTATAATATATAGAGGAGTAAATAGAAAAATGTAACACATACGAAACTACTTCAACGAGTCTTTGAAAATATTATGTTACACTCGCAAAGCAAAACACAATTATACACTTAACGCAAATCAAATATTCACTAAAACATTTCCCTACTACTAGATAACTTATATGCGTAGGCGTATAGAGGGAGCTCAGATTTAGCGCTAATAAATATTTTTTAAGCTATTTAGGTAAAGAAAATTATAATTTAAGTATACTAATTAAAATTTTAATTTGTGTCGTTTCAAATTTTAAATTTAAACTTGTCCTGAATTCAACACAAAGTGACCGTATTAAAAATTGATCACGTGTGCTGGATCAAGCGAAACAAAGTTAAGTAATGTATGATTATCAAGATCTCTCATCAAATAATAATTAGATGAATAGCAACCGAAGCGGCAACACATCCTTTATATATTATTGAAAAGGCGACAGTATAGCAGTGTTGTAAACCGCACACGTTTCTACTCACACATATGCTCTTTGTTAAATTTTGTAGTAGCAAAACCCTTTGTAGTTAGGTACGGCTGTACTCTACTGTATTTTACTGATTATCTAATTAATACACGAGATAATATATAGTTCGGATTCAAACGAACGTGTGAGTTGACATACTCATACATATCACTTAAAGAGTAGCGAAAAATTAAAAATTTTAGTGAGTTTTTATGCGCCATTTAAGTGATAGAAAAGGTACAAAAAATAAATAAAAATAACTTTCATAATAGTAGTGATTAGTTTATTTAATTATGCAAACAGAAATTATAATTTTCTAAACTAATTTTGTTAAAAAAAATATATGTTTACCCAATATCTTACTTACTATCTTGGTAATGCAATCCCCGGAGCAAGGTGACGTCACGACCACGTTTAGGAGTTGGGATAGAGCAAACATGTTAAAATGAATCATAAAACGAGTAAAAATTGCCGAATATACAAAAATAGTTTACTCATCTACAAGTATTCAATTAAAATTCCAAAAATGTTCAAAGCTACTTATTTAGTTTAAATCATAGTTGACAATAACGTGAATGATTAATTTGTTTTGTATTCCGAAATAAAATCCTCCCAAAACTGTAATATGCCAACAATAGTTTGCTTTGTAGATATTCATTTTGATTATGTCACATTAACCAGGTTATATATCATAAGCTATATATCAATTAGCAAGGCTATGTCACAGATACACTAGTGAAATCTCTAGTATGTAATTACGACTAGCAAAGCTAGAGGAATTCTACTAATACACAATAAATGTCTACGCAGCAATATATTTTTAAATACATGGTTATACTTCAAAGAAATGTTATATTAGCAGTGGTAGTTCATTCAGTGGATGCGATAAATGGTAAATGTCACCTAATTAAAGTCAGCGTTAGGTAAGATTGCAGTAGAATAGGCGCTTACCTCACGGAGGTATACCTCTGAAGCGTAGAGTAGATCAAACGGCAGCGCAGCCAGTAAATCCACGATGAACCAACTTTTGAGATAGTTGAGTGCTATTGACTTTGAATTTGATACTACTTCACCTTTTCTACTAACGTATGTTGTTCGGAAATTTAAAATTATATCTATAACAAACAATAAACATACGAGTACATAATATGTATATATTTAAACAGAAATGATATTTTAATTCATTTTGATAAATGATTGTGACAATTTGAGACGTAATTCATGATGGAACAAAACAGCGGGTTTAAAATAAAACAAATCATAATTTATAGTCTGAAGTAATAAATTGTGGGTGGTAACACTGAAATTTCATTACATGAAAATTATCGTGGTGAGCTTGCGGTATAAATCGGTAATCGGCCGATACCAGCGCAAACAACGCACACCAAATTACCGAGAAATAGGGTGCTATACATGTATGTGGTTTTATTTTAACTTTACGGTCGACTGGTCAGCAAGAATGGATACGTAACACGTTCACATACATACATACTTTAGAAGGTTTCTCGAAATTTCAACTTAAACGCCAATAATGACACATACACAATTACATACATATGTTATAGTACTCGTATTTGTTTGCTAACCTATCAGAATGTATAATGAAATAATAACTTAAGTTATTTCATATTCATTCAAACACTTGAAGTTTGTAATAAATATTTAGTGTTTATTTTAAGATAACTGTCTTTTATTTTGCATATAAATCATTCTAAACATTTAATTTGTAAATATTATCATCATAACTGAGGCATAATGTTTTCAAAGCAATACAAAATAAACTTTGTTAATGTGACATTGATAACAAGATGGACGCGTCTATAAGAAATATAAATTCAACTGTTACTTTCGTAATATAAAGTGCAATTCGTTACGGAATGTTATATTACTTTTGTTTTACAAAGTTGATTGACTTTAATTAAATGTATATTTAAAGCAAGGAATTCAATGTCAACTTGACAACAAGGATAATGAAAAAAAAACAACAAAAATTCTACTTTCGCAGAGGGTTTTCAGACAAACAATAGTATTTGCAATCTGGTGAACAAACGTACATAAAAGTATCATATCACAGACAATTTTTTCTCACTCAGTAGATAGCAAAAGTATATAAAACGATTTCTAAAGTAAAACATCATTGAAATTCGAAGTAAATTGCGAAAGTTTCTTGGAGTTTAGAGAAGAGCATAGTCATTTAATTGCCATCAAATCCACGTACACATTACTGTTTTAATGACAATTTTACTTCTTACAAGTTTAACGAAATAAAAACTTACCGATAAAGAAGAGACCTTCTACAACAACATCACTAACAACCGTTTTCCGGTCCATATTTACAAAACTTGCATTGTACGGTACGACAATTGCTACATAAAATGTCGCGATTAGTATTAACCAATCCCAACAAGTTTTGAACATTCCGTAATGAGATAAAATGAACCTAGATTTCTTAAGTGCTGATGTCTTGTACTCAGGCAGAGGTGCTGCAGTCGAATGCAGGAGATTCTGTGCAAAAAAGTACAGTTCATATTAGATATTTGCTTTAATGCATGAATAGGAAGTTTTATTAATTCAAGAACATGATTTTTTAATGTTATGAAAACGTTTACTCTACGATTATTATATCTACGATTTTTCAATGCTTTTGCTAGTTGGGGATATGTTTTCTAAAATATCTATGTTTAATAACGAGTAAATAAATAATAATAAATGAGATATCTCGAGAAATATAATCTTGAGTTGATAAATGATTATTAGATACGGATGTTCGATGTTTTTATGGAAACAAATAAAACATGTTGAAATCTATTGAGACTTATGATGTTGGTGGAAAATTTATGTGTCTGGAAACTCTGGAAAATTATGTTTTTATAAAAGTTGCTTTCTATATAAATAAAAGTAGAGTGTTGCTTACATTGACGAACTTTTTGTATACCTACATATTATATATTTTATTTATGGGATGTTCCTTGGTGTTCTAGTTATTTAAAGCAGTAATTGCTGCTACATACAAGCAATGCGACAATTTCTTTTGCTATCAATATAATTACCTCACTACTTTGTCTATGCAATCTGAATTAATAGTCTGTTTAAAAACACTTACATTGTTGAGTTTGAGTTTAGTTTTGATTTTATCTTGTTTATAATGCCCGGACAGTTGGTACAAAACTGCACGGGACCGACGTCGTCCATAGTTAGCCGGTGGAGCTTCCGAATCGACGTTTCCATTGGCGTCTGCAAGGAGGCAAGAGTCAGCACCACGGAACCTGGCCCCTAGCACGGATGCTGGAGCATAAAGTGACACAAATGTCCATACTGGCCGTTCGTCATACATTCAACAACACACAACACCTGACAGACATCACATACACACATATCATCATCACCTCGTTGCTTTTGTTATACATTAAAATCACAGCATGAGTAACAATGAACATACAAGCATTTTGTAAGTTACATGTCAAGCACACAACATCAACACTTATCAAAGCTTTACTAGGGGACTGGTTTACATAAATACACAACATAAATTACTATTTATACAAAACTGACTTTCGATATACGATTTATTACTTATAATATTATTTAATTGAACATGAATGATAATATAAACATCTTATTTTTATACTACTAGTTCTAAAAACGTAGTTTTTCAAGAAATAACAGTTTACAAATGCGTCTCACGTAAATAAGTGCTAAAAAGAGAATAGAAAGTGTTCAGTTATTTCTATAGAAATAACACAACGGGTTTGTTATATGTTATATACATATACCTACGTCGTGTGTGTTCATATTTCACTGACGTCGAGCTGCAAGAAGCATTCGTGCAGTTTTCAATGATGTATTGAAGAGTATTTCAAAAATTAAATTAAAACTGAATTATTCATGAAAATGTCAATAGCAACTTTATTTTGCTTGAGTAGAAACACATCAATATTTATCAGGAAATAATGGTATTTTTTGTTGTATTTCAAGCAAGTTGATAATGGGTTTAGAAACATTGAAAATCAAACGGACAATATGTGGTTTTTTTGTGCGTTCATTGTTAAATCGTAAACAATACTCAACATACATAGTTGGACTACTACAACTTTCATGAAAATGAAAAAAACTTCTGACTATACTATATGTACAGTTTAAATATAGATGCAACTAAATTTCGTTAAAATGTCATTTTAGAAGTAAATAAAAATTCTATTGTTTAATTGGTGAAACGGATCCGTCTATTAATAACGGTATCATTATTTTCTATGTTATAGCTTACAAAAGAAATGTTCTTTTGTCGAAGTTGACTATGGTGGAAAATTCATTTGTTTGAAATTTCATCAGTTCAACAAACGAACAAACAAAAATTATTTACCAGTGGAAATTTCATTTTGATTATATTAGGTATAGAATTTGCAGAAAGTAGGATTTATTTGAATTGATATTTTATTAACTTACATTAATTTTGAAGTATAAATATTTAATAAACTTTTATTTTTCTATTAAAAAATCAAAGTTTATTTATTTATTTATGATGTTTATTATGTACGTGGTATAAAAGTTTGCAAGACAAGTAAATATCATGTGTCAAAGTAATTTTTTGCGTAGCCTCGAAAAATGTATATAAAATCACGTACTAGGGATTAGTAGCAAAATTTCATAGAAATACGAGACTAATACTTGTTAGACTATATAGTTTGTTATTAATGCTGGTCTGAAACGAAATTAGATTACGTGCAAGATGATTTAGAACAATAGAATGATTAAGTATTAATGCAAATCTATAATAAATTGAAGCGCTGATAATGTAAAATACGCAAAAAGAAAATACAATAAACAAAGACAATGTGAAATGGTGCTAAAAAACCTGAACAAATATATTACAAAGTTAACGTACTGAATAACAATAGGTTTGAAAATTGTGTATTTAGATGGCGTACCGAAAACAAAATAAAAATCGTTACTAGTCCATATAAAATATTAACGTAGACTGCAAATACAATAAAAACAATAATATTTACAATTACACATCACACGTACCATTCGGGTGATTAAGGTGCATTTACAATCATTCATTTAAAACATACATTTGTGGTAGATAACATTAATATTCAGATACTTATTACCGATAATATCACTCACCACTATCATAAATTTCACAGACGGACATTTCTTGCATTTTCGTGTGAGTAATATCTTTGTGTGACGCCAGGAACAGGACAACTTCTCGCTTCTCATTTTTGATTGGTACGATGTCGAGTAAACACCAAAACGGCGTTCCTGCAACAAAACGTTTTACAGGATCAATGCATCTGGTTGTTGTATTTTTTCAAACATTATTTTAGTCTTTAGCATAGGTACTAAGTTTACAAAAGTAGGTAACGCATACATCACAATATAAACTGAATCAGTGTCTGTTTGTAAAGGCCACAAAAACGCCTGTCAAATGGCACCGGCAGGTGTCGTCGAGCAAGGACTTCGGATGTCATCATTAAAATGTTCTTTCTGCACTGAGCAAAGCATGCTTGTGGTGAAAAGAATAAAAACCATGCTTTTTCACCGATAACAACTGTGTGTTAACATTCTTGAGCACATGTGCGTGTGTGTGTGTGTATGTGTGCGTCAGCTGTGTCTATTATGCATGTAATGTGTTCGTTGGCAACTCCACCAAATTATACGCCTGTAAGCGTTTATTTAATTGTGTTGCGTGTGTTTAATGTGTATACATAGAAAAACTAAGACTGGATGAGATTACTAAATCTTATGCAACTGAATTTTTCATTCGCGGAAGCTAAAATTAACAAAATTTTAGTAATATAAAATAGTACGCTAAAAATAAAATATTTTTTTAATGATTTTTGATATATTTAACATAAAAGTAATAAAAATGTACTTTTCAACGTTTTATCAGTCCCGGAAATATCGATCTTTAAAGTTACCTAATTATAGAATAATTCTCTATATGATTAAATTTTTTTTTTATCAACCGAATCAATTCAAGGTTATCTAAAGGCAGTTATATATCATGAAAACATATGTGTAATGCTAGAGGCGAAATATGTAATAAATTCAAAAATTACAGGTCGTCTGAATTCTGTAAAATATTTAATAAAATACCTAGCATACTTTTATTTATATTTCAATTCTACGTTGAAAACGTTTCATCCGAAAAAATAAAAACCCTGAATTTACTGAGTGGAAGAAATTGCACGTTTCTGACAAAAATATGTTCAAACTGCAAATATAATCTCATTTGCTGATGAACAATTGGCTGAGATAATTTACTTCAGGGTCGTTCTCGTTCAGGTTGAATTGAAATTGTGTGGCGTGAAATTGGCGCTGTAATATATTCGTTACAAGATAAAGCAATAAAGCTCACCAAAACATTTCATATTTATATTCAATTATGATAAAATACCAAACTTGTGAAATTTAAACATACAAAAACAATTTAAATATTTAACCTACGCCTACCATCCTTTTAAAAAAAATCTCAATTATTTTGTTTTGGAAGGAAAATTTATTTGATTTAAATAATTTTTGGGTCAACAAATACAGTAAAAAGATTTTACTATTTCTGTTTCTATAAATTATTATAGTAGCGTAACTATCAAGTTTATGTTGTGTATGAAAATGTAAAAGACTACTTTCTACTCTCTTTATCATACAAAATTTCTCAGTATTCATAACAGGAAGTTCTACTAAAAAAAAAAAACAGTCGCTAGATGGTGTATTAACCTCAGCTATATAAAATTGCATTATGCTACGAAGTGTCTCGTCGGATACAATATTTATAGCCGATTCCTTTCTTGATGGTAGCATCAGTTGTTCGTCATCACGCCTTCCCACACGCCATAAATTGAGAGACCATCCAAAGATGATCTTGAAAATTGATCAGTTATTTATTACACCAATTGACCGCTTGAGCGCTACTCTACTGCGAATGTGCCCGACACGTTGACTTCCATTATATTCCCTTGTCTGTGCTGTCGGTTATGTTCAGCTATGTTGCTATGTCAGTTTGTTGCTTTGGTCACATTGCACCGTCACACATATATGTCACGTGAATAGAGTTTTATATTTGATTTCCCACAGGGTTTTTTGAAAAACGATGCCATTCTGACGACTGGTTTTCAAACTGACGTGATGTGTCCAAGTTATATCTACCTACATTTAAAGTTTTATATAATAAAATTACAAATATTATTTTTTACTAATTTTGATTTCTATGTTTTTTTTCTTCTACATTTTAACATATCAAACTTTGAAACATTAATATTTACTTTGCATGTTCAATTTTATAAGAAAACTTATATAATCTAATCTAAAATTGATTGAATGAAAGAAATAAGTAGAAAAACATTTATCGATCCAATCTAGAAATAAGACTTTAGTCTCATTTCCAGTAACGTACATGTTTAGAGCGAAGATGCTCGTAGTTGGTTTTATGGTATAAAAAATGTGTGGTTGTTAGTATTACGTCATCAGGCTAATAGAATTGCGCGAAAGCGCTGGTGGCGGATGGCTCGTTAAAATCTGTATTTGTTGCGTTATAACGACCGCGGATGGTGAGATTACGGTGCATTTACTTCTATCAGACACTCGTAAAACGATATTTGATGGTATTTCAGTGTATCAACACCAGTCACTAGCCTCAGTACCATGTGTGCATGCGTTAGTGGCGATCATAAATGTGATTATATCCCGGCTACATACGTATGTATGGCGACCACTTCGATCAAGTACTTATTCATCTATGTATATGTATAATTAAAATAGTACATAGCGCTTAGAATTTCAATGTCGGCTTAATTTTGGAATAGTTGAAATAACAAAAATGGTTTATACAATTAAATTATTAAAGCTAGAATATTTATTCTCAATTACATATTTGGATTGAATGTATAATTCTATTGTATATGTATATTTGCATTGTATTGTATGTTAGTGTATTGTACGTATATTTCTCTTGTTGGTTTTGAAGAATACCTCCTATCAATACATAATACAGAATATAAACAAATCAAACAAAATAGAAAATATGATTTTATGTAAAAAATATATTCATAGGTATATATCTTGGTTTTTCAATTTAATGCTTCAACAAAATAATCGCAACATAACAAATACAAACTTTTACTTGTGCAGGGTTTTATCAATAAATATGCTCTAATGAAAATATTACCTATTATTCTCTATAGTTTATTTTTTTTTATTTATTTAGCAATCTATAGAATTGTATTCTTAAGATCATAACAAATTTACCAGTCTATTATGGTCCATCATTTGTAAGCAAACAACTGATGCACAATAAATAAATAATAACATTCTTAAGATACTCTATATGACCAATTCTAAAACGTTGCTAATGCAATTGTGAGGTTTTGAAATTATTTAAGCATATATTACTAATAGGAGAATTAATCAATTCTTCTGACTTCAGAAGAACTGCTTAATATTGTATATATTTTTATTTGGTGTAAGAATGAAAATATAATTAATTTCTCACCCTCGCCGTTTTTCTTGTAAAAGATAACTTCCAGTTTGAGTTCATTTTTGCTCTCCAGCGCTTTGTCTATCTGTGTTTTGTGCTCGTCTTTAGTTTCAGGGCCGTGGAGGAATTTGCAGGCGCATCCCTTCTGCATGATTTGTGCGCGCGTGAAGCCTGTCAACTCGCAGAATCCATCCGAACAATATACGATAGGATATAAAAGTGGTACCTGAGCATTGCCCAGCACAAAATTGCTATCTGTAACAAAAGCACAAAACAAAATATATATTACACATTATAAACCATTGATTATTTATCATTTTATAACATTTATATTTGTGCAAATGCTTTATTTGAAAGTATATTAATTTAAACTGTAAATACATTTTATATATATATATATATATATATATATATATATATATATATATATATATATATATATATATATATATATATATATATATATATATATATATATATATATATATAGTAGAGTTGTTTTCAAAAGCATGTTTAGAGGTCTTTTGAAAAACATAAAAAGATTTTTTTTATAATATCAAAGGCATAAGTTTAACAGACTTCAAACTTTAGTATAAACATTTGTGCAAAAACTTAGTCTGCATAGGAAGGATGTTGAAATACCTGATTCGTTTAAAAATAAACACTAAATCAATTAATGAATATTGTGAACAAACAAATCTAGCAAAATGCAATTAGCCAACCTATCAGAGTGAAAAACTTTGACAAGGTAATTAAAATAATACTTAGAATTGCGTTCAGTTAAATAGTATGCTGCAATGTGACTGTTATTTTATCTTATAGAACAGTTTCGTGAGAATTCCAGAATTATCATTGTACAAAAATAGGTATCCATTATCTAAATATTAAAAATAGCAAGCTAAATCAAGGAATTAGTTTTTCCGTGTTCGCCACTGCACAGACTCAAATAGTTGCATGATGTGCCATTCAAGTGGTCAATTACTTTGTGATGCACTATACTTGATTGTGCCAAGCACGTTTTACACGGTATTATTTTCTATATAGAAAACGTTACAGTTTCTGTATTTATCTAAAAATACTTTTCTTGTACCAGCACATATAATCCATTTCATGTGCAAAACTGTGTATAAAATTCAAATGTTCAAATACCCATTGAGCATATGTAATACGATTACATACAGCTATGTAGAATGTGTGCATGCAGTGTACTGATTTTTGTTACACTTTGAAACGGATTTTAAAAGAAGAGCTACTTAACCATAACCCAATGTACATTTCTATTATATGATAGATAGACCAGAATCGTTATTTTTCGTTATAAAAGTGTGATATTTATACTAGCACAAAATTATTTCGTAAATATATCATCCAAAAGACATATTTGGGTTTCAAGGGGCGAAAAAAAAAAAATGAAAAGAAAGTTGATGGTGAAAGAATAATTATATATTTCAAGCACCGTGATGAAGGAGAGAGATGCGGAACTTGACTCGGAGAAAATCCTCATTGCAGGACAATGATCCGGCAACGCCAGGAATAGCATTTCAGTTGACACAAATAGAACATGCATTTATATCCCACACTAGTGCGTATGTATATTTCAAGAAGAAAAGTGTGTATTTATATTCTGCACATTATATTTATAAATCTGCGAGGATATATTTACATCTGTAGGTAGATATATACTAGAGAACATAAATCTTAAGAAATTTCTATTTCTTTTATTTTATATATATCATGCCACATCTTGACATTGTTACACTGTTTTTCGCTTTTGCTTATTTATTTGTAAAAGTCTTTTTACTTATATGCCTTGTTTTGAATTCTCCCTGTATGCTGCCTTAACATATTTTATTTTAGAATCTTTAAATAATTGTTTTTCTTGTATTTAATAACCATCTTAATATTATCAATGGCAAATAAAATAATTGTAATAACTGAAGTTTAATTCAATTTAACTCATCATTATTTAAAATGAATTAAATTTAAATTATTTTTGTGTACTTAAATATGGAGAAACTGGCGCGTAATTTGAACATTTGCGATAGGGTTGTTATATACCTACTAATAATAGATGTGTATTCTGATTTAATAGACATATATTTAGTATTGTTCCCACAAAATCGATTGCACTCCAATGTGCTAGTTCCATACTATAGTTTATTACACAATTATAATGGTGGCTTATCTAATAGTATCTACATACCTATATTAAAGTCATGAATTAGACATATACATTTATAATCTATTGTTCCATACATAATTAAACATGTTCTGATTGTAATGTTCAAAGAACTGCTTTATGATACCTGTAAAATAATTTAATTTTTGCATAATATTATTGTCATTTTTATTTTCGAATGATTTCTAATGCAAATAATTTTAAAAAGTTTAATGTTTGTATGATAAAAAGCAATCTAGTATTTGAAAACTATAATAATTTTAATGAAATCCCATATAAATGCTATGATGATATAATATTCTCACCTTCGCCATAAGAAAAGCATTACAAGCGAAGCATTGCCAAGGACAATACTAATAACGCAAGGCCTCGGGCGCTTGGCATCTATTCTTGGTCAACCAGAAATAACTACGCATGCAAAACTTGATGTATAGCGTAAACAATGATTCCTACAAGTTGTTATTCGTCATAAATATTCTCAATAGTAACAGAAACGAATTTGTTCCGTTTTGTAATAACAGAATGACCAATCACAGAAACGTAATAGACTTCCTTTTTTTTCTTCCATATTACGTTTCGCGTGAAACGCCTACGTTTTTAATATTGGTTTTATATTTTTACAAACAAAACGTACACACAGTATTTGCAATTTACAAACTACATACACAACATATAAGGATGACGTCAATTCTCTCAGTTTATTACTATGCTATGTTACTCTCTGATATTACATAAGTGCTGTTCTCCGAATAAAATTGTTTATGAATCTAATTAGATTTTAAGAACAGAGTAGTAACTAAACTCTATTCATATTTAAACGCATTCTTTATCACTAATTACTTTTATATTTATGTAATTCACATAATTTTGTCGAGCAAATCACTGTGGAATGGGTATCTTATGCCAAAAAGTATTTTAAGAAATTGTCAAACAAAAATCCATTAAATTTTGTAGTTTTAAAGATAAACACCTAAGATATTTAAACTATTCACATTCACTTTCGCCAATGCCATATCATATCAATATAAGTAGTGCTTACTTTTTCATTTAGAGTCGGATATCAATTTGATATACATCCTAAGATGTATATCTGCGTAAATAGCTGTTTTTATTATTGCATCCTTTTTGTTACATCGTATTCTTCTTATTATATTTTTGCTGAAGCAAATATTTCTGCAAATAATTCCCATACATGCATCCAATTTGAATGTATATTCACTACCTTAGCTTGAAAAATCGATATTCATTTGAAAAACGAATATTTTAATCTATTGAGTGCAGTTAGGATATACATAGTATAGTTATCAATTCGATAAATAATTTATTGTATAGGCAATATGCGCAGAAGAAAGAATGAACAGCATTAGGATAGAAAAAGACAAGAATCAACACAATAGAGTAGTGTTGGTATAGCAGTTTTCTACGCATATCAAGCTATTCCACTATTCCGAGTATGTATTTATGTGAGCTTTCATATTTTTATATTTACGGTTCATTTGAATGGAGTATTGTTAGGTAGTAATGATGTATGATTAGAACATAAATCCGATTTCTAATACCACGCAAATATTTATCAATTTACCAAAACCAATTCAACCTGTATTCTATTCTGTTATTGCAAACAAATTCGCTCGAAAATTTGGTTTCAGAATATGATCAAATATTCCATAGGTATATATAATGCGCGTTTATCTATCCAGCTTTATGCAGCGTTAGTGTATCTTTGTTTGCATAATGGTGTGCGGATCAGATATAATAAATAAAACAAAATAAAAACAAGGATCGATTGAAAAAACGAAAAGAAACTGAGGCGAAAAGCTAGATGTCGTGTCCAGTAATGCAAAAACCACACACACTTTATTGAGCATGTGAATTTTTCGTTTTACGTTAGGATCTTGCAAACACAGCAAGGAATTCCGTCACGATCCTCCTGCCATCTATGACAAGCAGGGTGAAACGATGCGATTTCGACTCGAAACCAAAAAGGAAATAACCGTTTCATATCCCGTTTGATGCGTGCATGAAAAATGGATCTGTGCGAAGCCCGGTTCTCTCTGAAAATTACAAATCGATTTCCGTATACGATTTCTAACATCGTTTCTTCATTCTTTTGTTAAGTTTTGTGTGTCTGTTACCGCTCCTCTTGCCGCGCCCGAAAGCTATTCAATTTTTGACTGACAAGGGAATTATTTGATTCTGTCTTCAGACCCAATTGATTCGATTTATTTATCAGCTATTTTTTATGAACCAGATGTGTCACTAAAATATGATTGAGAACATTAAAAGAAATATTGAATTTATATATTACAATTGTGATATTTAATCTCTATTTACTTTAACATATTTACACATTGGAAACTATGTGAAGTGTAACATAATATATATTTTTCCTAATATTGTTTTGTATATGACCATAATTTATTTGTGCGACCCGTTTAGAAAAAAAATAGAAGCTATAAAGTATTCTACCGGTGTGTGCACAAGCAAGGCTCAAGAGGACCGTTCGTGTTGTCGTTAACTTATCACATTTAGCTTAACTTATGAAATAACTAGGCAAGGGAAGAACGCCGCCGGGTTGCTTTATAAATACAACTTGTCTGTTTGTGAAATCTAACTTCCACCTCACTCCCTAATCACATTTACACTGGCTCAGATATAGTGATAATCTTCCCTGAAATTCTATAAATAGCATTACAACCTAACCGGTTGAATAACAACCGCGAATTACTATAAAAAACATATAATAATTTAAATGAGTAAATGTAAACAGACAGAAGATTTATAAGATGTGACAAGAAGTAAGAAAAGATATACAAAATCATTTGTAAAGCGCGTTTGTTGTTTGTTTACATAAAGAAGTACACAATCTGTAAATTTTGTTGAAAGTATATAAATGAAACACACAATATGGACCGCTTTGCTATACTTTATAAAGGAATAACCAAGCAAACTCAATGAAATTCGATATTTGATAATATTAATTCAAGATCAGTTGTTACAGTGCTGCCGCTCTCGGCAATATTCTCTGTTTTCTTCAATTCTTTCTGAATATATCTACATTGTAATAATACTGTTTAAAAGGAATAATGTTAAATGAAACACATGCGTGATTCGTATTGCTGTGTTGTTGTATATAAAGCATCGCCAACAAGTGAAATCTAAGATTGATTTGAATAATTACAGCCGATTAATTACAACGTCTCTGCAGTAGGTTTTGTGTAATCAACTTAAAATGTACACAGTTATACACAACATGCCAACTGAGAGAAATGGGTTGTAAATTACAAAACGTATAAATAAGGTTTTGAAACTGTTGCTAATAGTGACGCACACCTCCATTTTATTTTATCTGTTAATGTGTTTTCTCAATTTAGTCTACGAATGTATAAAAGCAGATATGAAATTCCATGATTTTTGCATATTATTACTTTCTTATACGAATGTAGGTATATATAAGAAAGTATTGTAATCAAAAATTGACATTTTAACGGAAATACATTTTTATTTAATTACCTACCTAAATATAAAATTTTAAGAAAATATTTGGATTCATTACGCTATTTTAGAAATTATTATAGCTGGACTAAAAAACGTCCAGTCATATTCATTTCTAATATAACGTAATGAATCAAAATATTATCTTGAAATTTAATTTTTTTATATTTTAATATCTTTCCTATCCTAATAAATAAATACTGTATTAATATTTAATAATACGTTTAACCTACTGCTTCGGAATCTCTACGCATACTGGGAATTTAATTGGTAATACCTGTTTTCTTTCCGGATTGGACTGGAATAAAAATGTTACCAAACATGTACAAGTTGTTCTAGCGTCAGTGTACTTAATATATTTCAGATAGGTACATGTTGAAATTAAATTGCGTGGAGGAGCTCTGATTGTTTAAACTTTAAAAATTGTTAGAAATAAAAGTTATAATTTTGAAAGTGCATCGAATATCGAAGAACAAAAGTGCAACGTAGAACATGTGAGTGCTTATAAATCTGGTAAAATACAGTGAAGATCAAGAAGGAAAAGGTAATATTTTTATTTAATATTTATGTATCTATGTAAATATATAATAAAATGTTTTAATTTATAATAATATACAACAAATATAACGTTTAACTTGTTCATACATATTAAAAACGTAGTTTAATAATATTAAAATTTAAAAAAGGGTTTAATATATATTTTGGATATTTGTTTAAATTGCTTTTATTTTTAAATTAACTTGATATATTCAACAAAGGGTTCAAAATTTTAAATTCAATAAATAGGATTTACACGTTGCGACCCCCGTACGCATGTGGCGCTTTTGCAAAATGGATTTTTCCTCACAATTAAAAGTTCGCGTGGGGGTTTTAAAAAATGTTTAATTACTAGACATGATTACTAATCTAAATGCCAATGTTTTAGGGTCGACCGATCCACAAAAACTAAAGAGCTTTAAGTAAAGAAAATGTAAGTAAATTTTTTATTATTCCGCATGTGCTATTTTTATATTTCCCAGTTTATTTCTTTCTGTATTTATTATTGTTTATATATGTATGTACCATCCGATTCGTAAACAAGTGATTTATTTATTCGAATATTTCCGCGAGTGTTTTTCAATTAGTGAAATGACTACGTAAAATATCAGCCATTCCCTATAAAGTAATATTGAAAATTTCTTAAAAATAAATTAACATTTCCGTTTAAAACTCTGTGATAGTAAAAGTGAGTGTTTAAATAATTGTAGTAAATGTATGATTAAAAATTGTGCTTGTGAGTGATTAAAAACAAATTATTTCGCGAAATAAAATCCAGTGCAATCAATCAATCGCTAACAGGAACAACTAGAACTTCAGCTGTGGTTGGAGAGGAACAAGTATTGGATTTGGATTTGGTGAGTACCATTTCTACTTCTAATATGCGTATCAGGCAGTAATTTTCTATAGGATACAAAATGTAAAGAGAATCCACTGTCTTCGGGTGTACCTATATTGTAATGCTTCTTCTTCTATCTTCTTTTAACTATTTCTGAATACGGCGCGTATTCAGAAATAGTTAAACAACTGGGAAATATAAATTAATTCACTCATATTGATCAATATCTTTTTTAATTGAATGATATTAATTAAAATAATATAAAATAGCACATGCCAAAAACAATTTTTAACTTTAGAGAATAACTTGTTCTAAACCAACCCTGATAATTGCAGAACCTGATGAAGTGGTGGTTGAAGCAATTCAACCTTACCATGGTTCATTTAACTTATTTAAACAAATGTCTGCATATGTCTGAAACACGCGCTTTGGTTTCAAATATATGCGGTAGCACCTGCTCTTACGGTTAGAGCAAGTATTTTCTTCAGTTCCTTTTCGTTTCGTTCCGCTTGTAAATAAAAAATCCTCCTTGACATCGTTGGAGCAACCACCGTTGGACTTCTAGACAACAACAGCAACATGAAGACCTTTTGTATCGATATCGCGTACTGTCCACACACACAGAGGCAGTTCTGCTCCGGGAGCAGATCGTTGTTGTTGATCGCGTGCTATAGATTCTCGGGTGATTGCATTCATTCTGGTTGGGTTTTTAATTCGGGTTTCGGGTGTTTTGGGGTGGGCGGATCGCGCCGATTCAAGTTATCTAACGCTGATATCATTAGGTGTGACTTTATCAATATGTTAGCCGATTGTTGTACTTATGACTGCGTCACTACACGTCGATCAGCATCTGATACGAGTGCTGGAGGTACTAAGTATATGCTCTCGTCTTAGGGGTCTGTTGTTCATTGGCATGCCGCCTATCGTAGCTTCCTTCTGTGTCCTGCTTCGCGTGAGTAACGTGTTCGTATAGCGTAAATCTGCTGGCGGTTGTGGACGTGCCTTTAGGTTGGATATACCGGTAGGATGGTCATTGCCAGTGACACGGATGGCCTGGGGTGCGGTGTAAAAAGGTACATTAGCTCGTGCATGTGCAGGGTCATAAGTACACGGTCGTTTAAATGAGATGGGTGGCACTTGTTAATATTGGCGCGTTGCAAACAACCGACTGACGAATTGTCCAAGAAAGCCCATCCGTACATTGTACGATGTACGGTGGGTGCCCGGTGTCTCTGGAACGGTACGAGTTTTCTCTACTGTACGACCAGGGTGCAGTAGGGTTGTGCCAGTGCCGAACTGGGTTCACTGGGAACCGGATTGATTTGTTGATTGGTTTGACCAATTCGTTTGGTCATAATAATATCTCGAAACATTGGGCCCGCCGAAGGAGCGAGGTGGGCCCTCAATAACTAACTGTACTTTCACACTTTCAGATTTAACGTTTTTCGGACGTCCCAGTCCTGGTTAACTGGGTGTCCACCCTTTAAAGTATTTGCAGTGTGTGAGCAGACTTGCACACTGCACCCTATGGCAGTTCGCCTTCTAATCCAAATTTCTTTCAGATATGTTCTTATAGGTGTAACATTGTGTCGTACCCAATGTTACAAATACATCATGCATGCACTGCACAAAATTGTGTGTGCCCCGTGCTCAGAAGCACAAGTTAGAATAAGTATCGCTAATAATAGGTAGGAGGTGGGAATATCTTCAAATAGGTAGGGGGTGGGAATATTTCAAATAGGTAGGGGGTGGGAATATTTCAGTTAGGTAGGGCCCCCGCCGGGATACGTTTGAAAATGATATCTTATAGTTAATTCTACTACGCTTTTAACATTAAAAATATAAGTTTGTATTTCAATATAGAATCTTTCATAAATTGTAGGTATATGTTTTAATCCAAGTCTAGCTATGGAGTTGATTTTTGAACGGAACCCTCTTGGAGTTTACCTTGACGTGGTGGCGGGGCTTAAGCTTCTCTCGCTAATGTTTACATATTACTTAATTTTTTTGTTATGATTAGTGCGAGAGGCAACGAAAAACTCCAATCGCGGTTAGATTTAAGTAACATCACTAGTTTTGCACGATAATTTAAAAACATGTCATTATTTACTTTAATAACAAACCGATACATTATTTATTTTCTTTAGTTTAGTTTAGTTTCTTTAGGTATATAAATCGTTAAGTTTTGGGCAATATTTCTGTTTGCTTTGTAATACTGCAAAATTGAACAGTGGCCGATTAAAAAATATTTACATTTAATTATTTATTTTCATGGCCGATTTTACAGTGAATAATATACACAGATATGAAATGTAAATGAATTATAACAACACTGACCGTAAAGCAGCGGCTGCAGAATCTGCTGATAAAAATAAATTGCTTCAGAAATTGGCAATTATAAAAATTAGAGCAACACGCAAAAAAAATTTACACATAAATTGGTGCCACCGTTTTAATAACTTAAATTACTCGATTTTTAAATGTTTCCCCAACTGAAAGTCATTAAAATAAATACTATTACAGTATTATGAAGTAGGTACCAAGTAATATTTATTTAAATCACCACATCTAGTTAATATTTCATGGCAACGCAAGCACTAAAAAACTTAATAATCTTTTTGATGCAAAAATAATTGTTAATCAGTTTCCGGATGTAAATTCAAATATTTATAGAGCAATAGAGCTATGCTACAATGAACATATTGCGCTCTTAGTTAGTGATTCATTTAATTAAATGGATTTATTTGCTTGACTTGCCACACTTTGCTTATTAGCACACTGTAATTGAACTAGTGCAAATGTAACATTACTAAAAATATTCTACTCTTTACCAAGATTATTCTTAGAAAGTAGATCAAAGCAAAACCATAAAATTTTGCACAGTTCACAGACTAAATAAATGTTGGCACCTAATAAACAAAATTAATATGTCGAAACGTCAGCTATAGTTGTTATTTCAAATACACTGTATACAATGAACCATTTTTTGTTATGAATCGCTTTGTGATAAACCTGCCCTGTAAAATACAAATTGGCGTATTTTTAGTAAAATTAACACCGACTAATCAATGGACCACCGAATTGGATCAAAGATTAATTCCAATCACATTTGACACACAATCAGTGCCTGTATTAAACAATGCAATGCAACTCCATGCAAAATTACAAGATTATTAGAACATATTAAACGAATATATTGTATTACCAAAATTGTTCATCGTTTACGACTTTATCAAATTTGGAGTTTCTCATTACGGAAATATTGTCGATTTTGCGTCAAGATTACTGTTATTCTATCAAGCATACTTGACGTTTTAATAATTTGATCGATAGAAATATGTGTTTTAAAAACTTATTTGAAATAACCTTATTCTAACTTTTTGTTTGTATCAAATCACTAAGTAAACAAAATTGAGTTTTAACTGAAGAATGAAGTGTCTAAATTACAGAACAGCGTCAATATTGTAACTTAAAATAGCTATAGAAATTCTTCTTCCCTGAAGAGTTGTTTTTTTAAAAGAATAATTAAGTTCATTGTCTTGTAAATTAAACTTTTAAATAAGAGAACACGCGACTCAAGAACACAATAGCTACACTTTTTTGCCTACCTCATGAAGAAATCAATCTAAGATGAATTTACAAAGTGTTCACTGAACAGTAGGTAATGAAGCAAAAAAGAGATTGAAAAGAAAAAAAGAAACAAAATGTTTCATTAATTTCTATTCTTTCGCTAAATCAAAAACCACTCTCTAGTGATTTGAAAAAATTATTTAACTTTTCGATATTTATTTAATATACATGTTTGCGAGTTTAATATTTTTAGTAGGTAGTAAAAAGTTTATTCATTACTCGTAAATTATGTTTCGAAAATGGTTTAACCATATTCATGGAAACGTTGTTATATATGTTTTAAAAGTTATATAATATATGTATTCCATCAGTCGAAAAGTCAAATAGTATTTTCCGAGAATTTTGAATTGTTTTTCGTTATACTTGTTTAAATAAAATTGGAAAACAAAAGATATTTGATGCATAAAATTTTGGTATTGTATATTATAAGCACCCATAAGTTAACCCCTGAAATAAACAATGACAAGCTTAAAGAAATGGTGATGAAAATGTATAAATCACAATTACAAACGATGCAACCATCAGCATTAGTTATGAAGCGGTTTGTAAATGAGACAAGTAATCCATAATGCACCAAGCTTTGCAAATAGCATATCAATTCTTTCCTTTTTAATAAAATATTCTTGAATGTTTAAAACTGTTCATCCTTTTGTTTCGACAGCCGTCGTTTTCCATCTTAAATTCATTTTATACTTTCAGAATATTTTGAACATGCAAGTAAATTTGGCACGTGCAAATTTACGAGAGAGAGAAAAAATCAACGAACATGTTGGCGGAATACCAAAGTATAAAATCCATACAGAAATATACGGTGTCATTTTTAAGTTTGAATAAATTTATAGAAATTAAATAATAAACTGAATTTGAGATGTTGGATCTCACAGCAGAATTTTTTTTTCTAAAATTAGTATCTTTATTAACTGTCTTGCAATTTAAAAACTTCTTTGAAGCATTAATAAAATGATCCTTTACTCGACCAAAACTTTATTATATGAGCGAAAAAGAGGCAAAAGTTGGCCAGAAGTGATTCAGGTTACCAGGCTGGATCAAAAATAAAATTACGCAATTCAATTTGTGGAATTCGTTACAGCCATATTGTGAACCGGAATACCAAAGAAAAATCAATATTGTAGGGTTTGAGTTTTGTAAATTAGAAAAGAAAACTTATATATATATATATATATATATATATATATATATATATATATATATATATATATATATATATATATATATATATATATATATAGTAAAGTTGATGTTACTCGATATAGATTGATTTAGATTTGTCTGCATAGCCTGAGGTTCTTTTCATATGTATGAGCTTCGTAAATATAATTACGTGATGGACAAAACCAATTTGGTATCAAGTGTCTCATAAAGTATAAAAAAGTGATATTACGCATTCATTTTTAAAATAACTAACAGTTGATCCATATTTGAATTCTGGTTCTAATAAAACCGTAATCAACTTTGGTACAGTATCATGAATGAACCAATCTGTAGAGAAGTTTCTAGATTCAACTAATTCTATAAACTCTAAAGCAATTCTTTCGATACGAATTAGTAAATAAACCAAATAAAATAGCAAACAGAGATGTTTACTAAATAAATACGAGACAAATATTTAAGCAGCAAAATCAACAATAATAGAAGTTGTTCCTGTAAGAAAGCTATGAAAATAAACGACAGCCAGTTTGTAGGTTGTAGCATGAGACGAATCGATAAGCACAGCACCAACACAAATATATGTTTGTGTGTCTGATTTGGTTAAAGGTTCACTCGCGAATATTATACACAGCAATGTAAATGGCCGGAAGCTCAAGCTGTGACCACACGGCTTCCCTCGTCTCTAAACCTTACGTGCATTATGCTACTACCACTACGTAATACGCGCGGACCAATAACAATGGTTTTGTATGGTTGGACGTGCAAGTTTTAAACAATAGCGTCATGTACCGTGAATGTTATGAGTATTACAGATCCAAATGGCCAACTGTAATATATAGGGATGATATTAAGCTTCGCCATCTGGAAAATTATTATCTTTATTGGTTTCTGGTTCAGTCTTTTTTTGATCAATCTTAATGACGGTACTGTTGTTTTACTGAGGCGTGTGAAAGACCACTTTGATCATGTGGATAGAGAGAAAATGAGGAAATTCGTGCACTTGATGTATCTAAACTGTATATATATATTGTTTTTTTTTTCATGAAAACCCTCAAAAATTCAGCTTAATAAATGTCCAAACAAAAATGATCAAAGTAGCAACATTGTTCAATAAGAGACTGATGATATTTCTTTTGAATTTTGTTGGATATAATCGTGTATTACATTGTATAAATTCCGGCATGTTGTTTATATTCCGTATTATTAGCCTTTCCTATTTATGCAGCTTATATTTTCTGTTAGCCGTATTTGTGGTTTATTTATTTCCTAAGAATCCGTTTGTAGCGTATCATGTAATACACGTGTTTTTGCTATACGGATTCCTCGGCTGTTTCAACATGTCTTACTTCTTAATCCTTTAAAGGAAAGAAATACCAGCTTAGGCTTTTCGAATTTTTTATTATATTTATTGGCGTTATAAAGAAAATGCATTTAGAGCCCCTGAAAACTAAATATTGAACTATTCTGATATTGCATCTACAAAGAAATTGATTTTGTAATTAAGTGAAATCTTTTATATAATTAATCCGTATATTGTAAATATAATTACAAAAAGGGTTGCTACTAAATAAACGGGCTATATCTAAACGAGCTATTTTAACCGGAAAGTTCAAATTTGTTGCTTTTGTAACTGTGTACAGAAAGCCCCCAAAACGCCAGACCACAAAGATAACATTATGTTTCTCTAGTCGATACTTCAAAATCTCTCCTCACCTTGACGACCCCTTCACCCATATTCGTTTGCAAACATTACAACACACTGGTAATTAAGAGGTTGGTGTAAAGACCGACAAACACAAACATACTGATCGTATTTAATTTTGTATTTCATGCAGGCGCCACTAGATGTATGTACAATATTATAACTAGTAGGGAAATATTACTCCATATATGCTTACGACACTTTTTTCCTCTCCGCATAAAATATTTACAAAAAAAAAAAACATTCATGAATAATTCGAGCAAACTGCTCAACATATATTATGCCTGGAGAAAAACATCAAAAACAAATACTATTTTGTATACATTTAAATACTGTTCGATATTCGTTTACAAAATAATTGAATTTTATATTTTATACAATTGAGTTGGGAATTAAGATGATTGTATTTTGAAATACTTTTTAAAATTGCTTTCGAAAAACAGTATTATAATTTGTTCAATGGCAAAATACTTTAAGGATCAAAATTCGGTCATAACATAAGTTATAAATATCTTTCAAAATAATACAATAAGAACAAAAATAGCATGATAGTCGTCCTACGTCAGTTGTTAGTTGGATCGACATGTGCCAATTTTCTTTAGGAAATGAACAAAGATAAAACAGACAACAAGGTAGTACCCGGAAATTCGTTTCGATGTTCATTCGATAAATAGTTTGTCACATATACTTGTTTTTCCTGTTGATTCAGTTAAATGAAATTATCTACCATTTTACTTTATAATTGTATAAAACACAAAGAAATTCGAAAATATATTCAACTAGTAACTACATATTAGTTAATTAAAATTTTTTTGTGTTGCGCATGATATTTAAACAATATAATTTTGTTTTAAGTATCAACAACTTTTTGTTGCAAATATTTATGATGTGTATTCGGAAACAATCCTTGGTCAAAACATATCAACTGAATGCTTCTATTCGCTGAATTTTCTGTTTTTTTTATGTAATGGTTCTTTTTCAATTATATCCACGTTTCAACTTTCAATGTACATTGGAAATCGATAAACAATCTTGAAGACGTGAATTTTGTTAAATAATACGCATCACAAATACCTATATTTATGGTATAAGTACATATCTATGCAGACTTTCCAATAAAAGAAAGATCAAATTTTTATTATGCATCAATTTCCTGAGGTATATGAAAAATTTACAATTTATTGAAACACTTTTTAGTAGGATAAACATATATATTATTTAAAATTAAACAATAGTTTTCTTAATGTCTTTCATATTTCATCTCTTTACTGTAAAGGTTTTTATAAACTATATTGATTACTAGAAAAAATGTATTGTCTTTCATTAATATTGGTACGGAGGATAACACCTTATTTTGACCTATTTAACGTGACATTTCTGCTAGATCATTAGGCTAAGATGATATTTAGGATAGTTGATAAGGGTTACAAGGGTCAAGACATCGAATCAAATGTCGGAAATTCGGATCATCTGTTATGAAGTAGAATTTGAAGAAGACCCAACTTAACCCCAATATTATATTCACTATATAAATATCAAGTATACGTATATAGAATTTGATAAATCATCGCTTATTCTCTCTATTTGTAAATACATATGACGCATAGATTTAGAAAACAAATACTCTGGGGGGAATATTTATAATAAGTTTACATATTTGGCGGGTGATTAAAACATTATTTACAATTGATTACACATTCAGAAATCGACCATGCGAATTATTATCGAAATATACATATACCTAGTGTAAAACCTAAATTAAAATTTCTTTTATTACATAGTATTCAAAATATTTAAAGTTCACTTGTTTCGACATTTACGTATATTGCAATGTACGACGTGAGGTTAAAATAACAAACTGGCTAACATATAGGTACATAAAAATAATGAATGTTTAAAATTGTATCTCATAACTTTGGGTTGAGACAGACGGTTATATACCTATGTTATTTTGTGAAGCAAATTCATAATATATATGCTTACAAGTTGTGCCAATGAATATATTTAAAATTCATATTTAGGTTAACATCACAAGGTTCAATTTGTAGCCTAGTTTTCAATTTTTTAATGGCGTAAGATTGTCAAGTGGAGAATGTAAAGGATTTTCTGCCACCCCATTTGATGGGAATTGGCATGAAGTTATTTATGCACCTAAATATACTTCCAAGATAGAAAGCAATATAGATAGATGAAATACATATTTTTGGTAATATTTAAATATTATTGCATTCTGTATTTTTAGCTCGCCGCATATTGCTCAAAGCGCAATCATTTAGCTGTAATAATTTTAGGTTTCAACATTTGATATTTAATAATAAATACAAAATAATATATGATTGTATATATTTAGAGATTTCGCAATAACTGTTCAATAATATAAATCAGTTACCACCATAGACAATTGGTATATAGTAGTATCAGTAGTTTGAATGTACGCGAAAGTAAATGTATATATGATATTTCCTGTACCATAATAACTATCAATATAATCTAAAAAAAAAAAAAAGTATTGGCAATTCTATTTATAACTAACGATAAGTGTTAGATAAACCTCGAAAACAAATTGCAATCATGACATACTCGTAGAATGACAGCAAAATCGATAAGCGAAATATCAGAATTTCCCGAGAAAATATATTTGTCGTATTGTTAAATGAATAAAAACGTCCTGAGAGACATTATATTAATAGACCTCTTGCAAACTATATAAACAAGTTAATGATCTTTATATTTTCAAGGATATTCGTGGTAGACGTGTCTGTGACAACCGGAAACATTTTCAATAACCATTTTAGTGAGATACTTTGAGCTATTTCTTCTATTTTGCAATTTATAAATATAAAATAATAGAGATACTACGAGTTAAATAATTTTTCATAAATATTATTTTCTTTTGGCAATTTTTTGAGCGACCTTAACTTTATTCTTGTACTAAAAAGACTAATGATATAACGGACGAGCGTAACAGGAAATTCTAATGAGAATGTTAGTAATATACGTTAGTTCGATACAACGTGTGTTGCAAAGTAATTTTGTGTAACTATAAGAAAAGTTGCAGCTTTAGTAAGTTCGTTAAAAAGAAGAATCGATTCACGTGTTGAATGCACGAGTTGTAGATACATACACACATACATACATACATACATAAAGTAGTTGTATGCTATTTCGAATTTATTACACGTGTCAGTAATGATAATATTAAGGTTGTGAACACGCCATGCATACTTTAAACTCGTTATCTTATATATATATACATATATAATTGTATATGTATATTATAATAATAATAAAAAATGCTCTCGCTCTTCCATCTACAATTCTACATCCTCCTTATTGATTCTTTACGGTGCATTAACGGTGCTGTATTATACTATTAATAAACTTTACATCTTTAAACTCATTTAATTATGTCGTTATTCGTGTTTATTATTACTTAAAATTTACCAGAGCATATTATATTTAATGTGCAGGCCACGTTCTATCCGCAAATTATACATTGAAAGTCGTCATGTTTGCGAAGAGTAACTAACTTTAAATACGTAGCAGATTTATATGGAAAAATGCGTCATGACACTCTAAAGGAAAAATTGCATATTTCAACACTAAAATAAATTATAATTGCTATTGTAAAAATATCAATTATACCACAAATAGTATAGACTTAATTTTCAAACAAAAGTTGTGCGAAATAGACATATCTTTCAATTTTATTGTTAACAATTCCATTTGATGTATTTTGCATGTAAACTAAACTATATATATATATATATTTAAGATATTCGAAGAATTTTACTCATTAGACCATGTCTAAAATAGAAGTCAAAGACAAGAGACAGAATGACATAACTTGAATAAATATTAGTTTGAAGTGTCAGGATTTTAAACTGCTTAAAATAAAAAGATTAGGTATTCTTTACGGATATGTCAGTCAGAAAGATTTTGTAATGTGCTTGTGTATCTATTTTTTTTTTTAAATATGATATTTTTATTTTCAGCGTTTCTTTGTATATAAAAGAGTAACAACTGTATTTATAGAAATCTTACAGTTAATTAAAGTAACAATAAGAAAGATGGATTCACATTATTTGGTCTTAAATAAATAGAGATCGCCAACTTTTGCTATGTAAATTAAAGGTGTTAAAACATCTTAAAATCCTATGAATTATTTAAATATAATTTTCATAAATTAGTTTGAATCCTCGGGTAATATATATATATATATATATATATATATATATATATATATATATATATATATATTTATATATATGTATGTATAATTCGATTCAGTATATGAAAAATATTCAGCGTTAATAAATTTTATTTATTTTTTGCTAAAATAATATTTAAAAGCTTTGGTCTTGGTAGTGTCATTATTAATTTTTATCTTTCAAAAGGATGAATTTGTAAAAGTCACATATCGCGGTAACTCTCGTTGAGAAGGGGAAAAATATAAAAAATGATAGACCATTAAAACTAAAAATGTTTGTATTTTGCGCAGTCAGCCGTTGTTTCCGCTTTAGAAACTTTTCCCATATATTATGACGGCTAAGGTCTTATGACAACCTGCAAAACTTTTGAAGAAATATTGGAAAAAATAAGTAACTGTTTGCAGCAAAACTCATGACGTTTCACAGTCACGAAATTACATTCATTTTTACTTTCTTATACAAAAGTATAGTAATCATGAAAACATTCGATCTCAGAGATTTTAACGGAAATACACCTTTTGCCCCTCCCTGTATTGAGTTTGACATTGTTTGTACCTACTATATATATATATATAAGAAAGTCCAGTGTGGGTCACGGCAGATGTTTATATTAAAATCGATAGATAAAAATGAAATTGAATATCGTGTTTCTGATATTATTTTATGGGATTTTAGTTTTCTATCTTTTATATTATCGTCAAATATTTGCAGTCGGAGTCTAAACTCATAATACTGAATGCTTCAGAGAAAATCTATAATTCAAAAGCTTTGAATCGTAAAGGTTCTAGATTCAAAGGTTCCATTATCGTTACGTAAATACGTAGTATTGTAAAACTGTAAAGTGCATATTTCATCCCCATTTGATGAACACTAGATGGATGTAGACATATTGTTTTAATATATTTATAAGTATATTTAGATAAAATCCATCACTAGTATATACTAGCTACCTGGCTCAAAACATTAGTGGAGACAAATTGAATATGGACTATGGAAGGTGATTTTAGAATTTTACGGATCACGAATTAAATTTATCTAAAAACGCCCATCTGTTCTGAGTACCTGAGCAACAGGATTTATATTAGGACCTTGATATAACTGCAAATGTATTATTGTTCGACATCATTAAATTCACAGATAAAGAAATAAAAAAATATATATTTTAACAAATAAATTTGATCAAAATCAATATCATAATTTTAAAAAATATTCGCATGTGATCTGTTGTAAAGTAAATAAGAGATAGAGAAAAAGAGAGGAAAAATATGCAACAGGTGTAAATTCATTTAGGTTGGCACTATAAATGTCTATTTAATATGTAACTAGAATCAAAAGATGGTAAAATTCCATAGCCCTCGTAAGTTGTTTTGAATACAAACAAAATAGATGTACACACAGTAAACAATTGCTGTAATTTCGATCCATATTAACGTATTTTATCTTCATCCATTATTTAATATTAATATAAAAACTGTCTCGTTTATTTATTGTTATTTACAAAAATGATACTTTCTGTCCTTGAATTTCATTTTAATAATACAGTAGTCAGTTTATATTGCTGCGCAGTATTTAAATTGAACAATAGCATTCTGCTATTATATACTCTTTGCTTATACGTAATAAAAGTATCAAGACACTATATATGGCACAAAGGCTGATATTAAATTATTATTTGGATTATGTATGTATGTACGTACATATATGTTTTTATCTTTTATTTTAAGGTAATATTACTTTTAACTTTAACACGAGGTGTGACCACAGTTGCGGTTTGGTTGAATATAATCTAATAAAATCATCTTATTACTTCATCTCTATTACTGTTATACATCAGCGAGAATTTTTTAAATTTAATTCGTTTACGAATAGTTGTGGTTAAAATATAAATTACTTTAGACATTTTTAATGATTGTTTGACATAGTTCTTCAAGTTTTCAATAAAGAAAACTAGGCCAATTAAATAAAATTCACCTAAAAGAAACAAAAATGTAGTTAAAACAATTTGTTAAAAATATGAAAGAAATAACTTTTGCGCAGCGTATATTTACAAATTGCACATATGTACTTTGATGCGTTTATTAGTTCGCATTTTGGAATATATTCTAGACAAAAGTCAGAATATTGGACAAAGATCAAACAACCGACAACATATTAAATGAGCTAAAGAACGAAGATGGAAAGAATGCAAAAAAAAACCAATAATAATACACTCTTATGTAATGTCTTGGCTTCTCGTCGCATGATACTCAGGAAGCCATTTTGTGTTCGCTGAATTTATGGAAAGTCTGTGCAAGTCTTTCCGTCGTTAAATATTATGGTTGAATAAACGTTCAAGTGCCAACCACATTTAATGTCATAATATTACCTACATTTACTTTTAGTGTATTCACTTCAAAACCATATATGACAATTATGAAATCGTACATAGTTTTGTTTCATTTTTATTATGTTTCAAAGTTAATTGAAAAAAAAGCTATAACTTTGATTTCGCCCAGCTAAATATGAAAAGAAATAAATAATATATAATGTCAAATGAATTACGATGTAGATCTTGGAACTGACATTTATGACGTACTATATTAGTAGAGAATGAAAATTACTTTGAAAAATTCTACAAGTATTAAATGGAAAATTATTGCCTTTTTAAATTTTATATGATTAAACAATTGACCATATAAAAGTTTTTAATTGATATGCATTTATTTAAATTAATATTAAAACATAAAATTTTAATGTAAATAATTACATTACCTATATGGAACATACTGAATAAATATTTTGGTTTAACCTACATGAATAATCTCGGAATATCTATTGTATCATTTATTATAATCATTTATATCAAATTTGAATAATATGAATAATCTGATTATCAGCTGGTCTGCTATTGTCTAGTGATAAAATAAATAAAATTGACGTCATCAAATTGCAATAATAGAAAAAAATTAATTGGGTAACCAACTTAAAATGATGATTCAATTAATTTTGTAATTATTGATATCATTTACAGAATTAATGTTTACAACTATAGCAGATCATAATTACTAGTGTTCTTGTAAAATTTAATTTCATGTAATTACAATTTATACAGACTAGCAACGATTAAGCGATGACGAAAGTTTTCTTGTATACAATTTCTAGAAATTAAGATGATAAACTTTGTTAATTGTTCAAATCTGGTCTTAATTTAAAATTTCCTCCAAGCAATCTGTTACAAATGATTTTTAAATAAAGAATTGAAACTGAACTTTGGGTAAATTTACATATAATTTTATTATAAAATAAAAAAAACACATTTTTTAAATTAAGTTTTACCATTTTATTAAAATAACTTCCGTCATCTATATTTAGTCATATCACACTCTTCCATGGAAAATATATTTGTCATTAACCGTAACTTTACTTTGATTATACATTAAATGTGCGTTTTTGGTAAAGTAAAATGTTTTTGAACTCAATTCATATACGAGTTTCAACCGTATATGAACAATAAACCAATTTTATAACGTAAACAACAACGTGTATACACGAAATTATATATAGTACCAATATATAATAGGTGCACACAAACTGAATACAAATTGTGTTTTATTATTTGTTTGAGCTGGAAAAGCACTTCGCTTTACTTTAATTCACAAATAAAAGCTCTTTTGGGAAACATTGTCACCTGTTAACAGATCATTTCAATCTTAATTCCCGAAACTGTTTTATAATTTGATAAAGGAATTAACTAAAAATCGTTCTTTGTAATGTCTTAGGCTTTAACGCTTCACAAAGTTCTGTTAACCGAATTTTCGAAAATCCTCCTCGAGTATTTTGATACCATAAAATAAAATCGCCTGCAGCACATTTTTGTGTACATTTTAAATGGAAATTTATAACAGTTACTCCGAACAGTGTTGCCGGTAACATTTCCGCAAGTTACATAATTAATCAGTAAGAGTTGAGTGTTTGTTTACACATTACCACTAATTCTAGCAATAGTGGTGTTGTTTTGAATATTTTATTTGAAGTGGCTGAATGCTACTTTTAAAATTATTATAAGATGTTAGAAATTATTATTCGGCACTTAATCTTTTTTAAATGTTATTATATATAAAAAAGAACATCTTAAAAAAGATTCTAATAAACGACCTTTTTAACGAGTAGCATTTAATGGATACATTTAGTTACTTTTGGGCTTATGGAAGATGCTATTTTGAGTAGAATTAATGAAAATGTATGCTATATGGAAAAAAATGAGACCTTTGAAATTGGTGATAAAATTCTGAGTGAAATCTACTGGAAAACATTAATTTTCCATGTTGAAACATACACAGGATTATATATCCATCCAAATTTCCAAAGCTATTCATAGCGACGTTTTCAAATTTTAAATATTGCAAAAGGTATTGATATTTTAAGTAAATGTGAAAAGTTGAAAAGCAACACAAAATAATTGGTTTGTGTACTTATAGATTTTTCAATTATTTGAAATACCAAAATATATTAGTTTAAACATTTTGGAATCGAGTAATAAAAACATCAATGAATAGGAGTAGCAACAGTAAAATCAGACATCTTTATGATATTTAACTTGGAAATATATCAAGCATAATATCGCAAAAAAAAATAATAAATACCAGAAATAAATGAACACAGAAGAGCGTGTAATCTTGTTTTATCACATAAGTATATGAAATGAATCTTTATGCGGTTACGGTAGTCGTATTTTCCGAGGGTGGTAACTAACGGCCACATAAAACATACTCTAGCAGCACATTTTGAGAAAGATCTTTAAGTGCACCCCAAACACTGATATACTACTCACCGTTGAGATTGTTTACATTTACTTGCCTATTATGTTTGAGTTAACTCAGCTTTATGTATTTACACATATAATACATGAAATTTAATTATAAACTTGGTTGCCTTAGTTACACGGAGATATTCGGCAAGCACACACATTTGTTTATTTAATTTATTTTATTTGAAAAAGTCTAGAATGAAATGTTTGTTAAATATAATTATAAAAGAATTTTCTAATTATATTCAGAGTTCTAAATACACATTCATTTTTGTGTATGTTTAGTTAACTATAATATTACAATGAGTGGAAACCGAAGTATAATCTTTTCTTGAGATTATTCGCCTAAAGGTGATCGATCTGGTTCGGGTTTTATTTTAGTCGACTGTACAATTGATACCTTGGAGGAACAGATTTATGTTCTCTCGGAGAAGGTAATTTCAATCTTACCGATCGGCAAGGTGACGACAATATAGAAAAGTTCAAGACGAGAATGAATTTTTTACAAGCTTTTCTCACAAAACAAGATTTATAACTCGCAATCGAAAATGTCATAGGTTATTTATTTTTCAGACTTTATTCGCTGTAGCTCGTACACTAACCTATACTACTAAAGTATACTGTGCTCTCTAAATATTTTTAATTTAACGTAGGTATGTAATATAAAAAAAAAACTAGAAACATTTATATTTAATATCTTTGTTATCAAAATGTATACCTATTATTTGAACCTATTTAGTTAATATGATTAACACAGAGAAATTCAGGACGTATTTGCTATTTATTTATAAATCAAGTATAAACTTAAAATACGATTAAACATCGATTACTAGTCAATTGAATTATCTATGAGTGTTTCTCTTGTAGACACAAAGACCAATTACTCTTCATAGCATCACCTAATAATATCTAGGCATCTGTTAATTTAGTTTTACACTCGCTAGAAACGAAAATATTTTAAAGATCGCTTGCAATTTTTTTTTTCCTACATAAAACTTTAAGAAATGTCAAGTACTTTTTATCAAAGAACGTAATTATAACTGTACCGTCAATTATATACTCTAATTAACAATACGAAAAATGCAAGACAAAAAGTCATAATAGGTACTTTTCGTCAAGTATTGTTTTGTATGCATAATTTAGCCGGTCTTTTACCATTGTCCACACGTAGACCTCGGCCTGACGGCTGTATTCCCACAACGATGAGCGCAGCAGACGCGCATTTGTAAGATCGATTCTATATGCGCGCGACAACCATGTTTGTTACTACTACCTACTACTATATATAATATATATATAGATAGGCAACTGTTGAATTCGGTATTGTATACCAACCCCAGATGCTATATCAGATAAACGTCAACAGGTGTTGCTATATCCGTATATTACATTTACTCCCCGCTCCTTTTTACTTGTAGTAAAATATGGATAGTTCTCTAGATCAGACAAATGAATTTCAATTTCGTTGAAAATGAAAGGCATCTTCTAGAAAATGTCATCAGTATTTGCGAGACGCATCTATCTTCACACTCCAAGTGACAGTCTCTTACGAAATATATTTATGATGCTTTCAAACACTCGTATATTTCAGGGTTTACATTTTTATATAGAATATTGATCATTTATTTACAAACTCACACGTTTGCAATAAGATTTATTTGAATTATGGTTACTGAACAACTAAAATAGTAATTTATCTTTTATAGTCGGTTGATTACTACAGTAACCACTTTTTAAAAAAAATAGTTCCATGATAGGAATAATAAATAGCAATAAAGAGTCAATAATTATGATAAAATTTATTTTCCAAGTAACTAAGCCTAAAATAGCGACAAATGTGAAATATCGATAAGCAAAACACAAATATATTTTGACAAAATGTTCGCAGCAAACGGCTTTCGGTTAGTTGTGCACAAATATTTTACCGTGTCCACGCAAATAAGCATAAACCGATCAGCTTACCAAAAAAATCGTTTTCAATTGCATGACGTCTATCTTTCAAATTAAACCAATGGAACCATTACTGTCTAAAATGTGTTTATTTTAAAATAATAGTTAGATTAGTTTTTGTAATAATAAAAAACTAAAATCTTTAATAATACGACCTAAATAGATTTTTGATAAACAGGAAAATCAATAAATTATCTCAAAACATGAAATATTCTAAAGATGAAACGAAAATATATGTTGAAAGTTTACATTAATTTGAAGATGTAATAATATTTTTTCATTAAAACAAATATACATCCATATTGCTTTTCAACATAAAATCGAAACAGATCTCACATAATTAGTTCTTCTCGCATGATTTTTCATTTGCAGTGTGTAACTTATACAACTTGTTCATATAATGTAAACTGTCATGCTTAAAAACACAGATGTTTTGGTGGAGGCAATTTATTTAAGTACACTAATGCAGCTATTATAAACAATACAGCGCAGTGTAGTGACCTAATACGCGAACAGCTCACATATTCCAAACATTAATTTTAATACACTACAACCCCTTATTGACCCACAGTAAGCCGTTTTATAGAATTAATTTATCTTTTAGCAATTATGTATGGTCGCATAAACTGCAAACATACTTTGTAAACGTAAACCTCTATTATGAACATCTAATTATTGGAGATTTTGCTTATGCTTATAATTATAGGTATACAAAAGTTATTTACTATTAAAGAAAGAAATAAATTCAGGAAAATTAAAAAAATAATTTTGTGTTAAAGAATACAAAATTCATATTTTTTTTACAGTGTATTCTTTTTAAATAATCTCTACTCTTGCATAGAATTTAGCATTAAAATATATATTACTTATTATTTTATAGAAAACCTAATCAAGATTATCTTGTTCATATAATTATTTGGTGGAGTTTCCATTTATCTATCTTTTTTGTTGTTAAATTGTGACATAACTTGCGTTTATGAATTAAAAAAAAAAACTAAATTGGACATATTTTTAATTATTTAAATTTTTAGATTACTTATATTCGATTACTTACAAAATGAAAGAAAATCAAATCTTTTTTAATTCAATTATATTTCAAGCGTTTCTGATATGATTTGAACTTTTTAAGTGAAGCAAATTTATACAAATTGTTTCCAGTGTTGGTTTTAAAGAAATATATTTCTGAAGCGCCAAAGTAATATTTTAATGAATATGATCTCTAAGAAATGTAATATCCCAAAGTAATGAATGAATATAAATCGCTTAAAATTACGTAATTGGATTAAAAAACTGGAGAAAGAATGACTTGTTTTTTAATTGAATCAAGATACATACAGTTGGCGAAAGAATATTAATTAGCCTGTCACAACGGCCTAACAATCTGTTCTCTTCGCAACCATCACATCGCCAGTGTATACACAAATCCCTGGAGTATTCCCTCACAAGCACGCAGCGCTTTGCGTTCGTTAGTTCAGCATCAATTTACCGCGAAAGTCGAGGCGGAAAACAGACGACTTGTAACGTTAGACGCGCAGAGAAAAAAGAATTTTCAATGCTGCGAATTATCGATTTTAAAGCATCTTTTACATGTAGATATATAGTTTGCATATTGAGTCTAATATTATATACTTACGTGTGCCATCAAAGCGAGTTGCGATGGTGTCCAAAAATGTATTCTGGGGCGCTAAGAGGCCCTTTCTGGCCGGCATTGGTGGACCGGCGTCGGAGCGTTCAGCTCACAGCTTCCTGAAAATGTAAATACATCAGTAGTTATTGTAGAAAATACAACATAAATTATAAATTGCACATAAGATTTTCGTATTTTCTTAGTTAGTTTAGCGCGCTCTTGTTACGTTTGTTTTTGTTTGAAACAAGGAATTTGCAATAGATGGAATATATAGCCTCCATCTCCCCTAAATTCCGTGTGAGTGATGTGTCTGAAGCTGAGCGCGTGAGCTGGGTCGTTCGTTTGATTATGCAGCGAAGACGCCGTGGCCACCGGCCAATTACCGTAAAACCGACGCGATGTCTTGCCTGGAAGCCAAACCAAGCAGCTACTCCTGCTCCAGTACAACTCCCTAATCACATACAAACCGCCCACGGTCACGGCCAACATCGTCGTCAATTATTGTAATCGTTTACTGCTTGTAATTGGCAGAACGCTTTAAGCAATCACTGTGCATCTCAGCGCCACTGTTTTATCATGCCAAAGCGGCAAACACTGAAACATTACAGTGCAACAGATTTACATTTCACCTTACATCAAACAGACGAGACGCTTTCAACACTTTAAGTGCCACAATGACAACCAATTCTGAATACTAATGGTGTTTTTTATTTTATTATTTTATCCAAACTCAATTAGCTTCATAGTGGGTGGACGAATAAATATTTAAAGAATACAGTTACATTTAAGAACTGGTATTAGATTGATGAGACACTGTATTGATTGAAGGGTTGTGAATGCCAGTTCAGTGCTCCGTTCAAATAAACGACAATGACCTCTAGCTGAGAATATACTCGTATGTAGATATATATATATATATATATATATATATATATATATATATATATATATCTTGTTATTTTTTGTAAGTCACCTACATATGTGATGAAATCCAGGTCCCTTTTAGCATGAAAGCATTTTCAGTTACAGTAAGCATCTTAAACTATAACATGCACTGTACTTAGGGAATTTAGAGTGTTCCGGAACTTAATACGCTTCCAATTTCAAACAAACAAAATAGTTTAGGTTTATATATATATATATATATATATATATATATATATATATATATATATATATGTTTTGCAGCATTTCTCGTTTCTATGCAAAATGTTTATTTTATATACGATCTACAACAATCAAATTTAGAAAAATTAGAAGTTTTAGTTTTGTATTAAAATAGGATATATTTTATTATACACAAAACATTTATGAGTTTACGTAGCAACGGTGTATGTTCTCCGGCTAACAAAAACGAATAAACGTAAGATACGGGACGTAAACTTATAAAAAAACAGTAGACGTAAACCACGCGAAGACAGTACCACTAAGCTATGAGGTCTCACGGTTAGTTTATATATTATACATTGTCTTAATTTGTACAAAAACCAATTTATAAAATTATTTTGATTGAAAATTGTAATAAATCCCAACCATGTTTCTCAAGATAAACATCCACTTTTAGACACTGATTAGTAAACAATATTTAAAAAGAAAAACGTCAAAAACGTTTAACTAAATAAGTTTTTTTATTCGTATAATATTCCGAAAACCTCTTCACCTCTATTTCTAAGGCATATAGAAAATTCTTCCTCATTTAATCTTTTTCTTTTGTATTCGCTTCTACTTTTTTTTTGTGCTAAATAAGAAGCGCCTCTCAAAGCTTTGTGAGTGTATCCAATGCTATCAAGTTTGTACAGTGTACCCCTTCAACTATACCCGCTAACTTATACTAGGTATATAAAGTACCGAATGAAAAGAAAACTTACTCACAAGCTTGACACACTAATAACTTTCACTGATTTGAACGAATTGTAAATGTATTAAATCTATTCTATAGAATATCACCAATATCCTATTTAATTACATATATTTGGATCCTCGATTAGATCTGTAAGTCTAGTAGGATAGTTAACCGGTTTACAAAGAAACACCAAAACCAATAAACTATTTATATTTTTCTAGGATAAAAGCAACCCGCTTATTAATATAGTTTAAAATATACAATGTTTTGACGGGAACATATACAATTCACATAAAGTATAATATATGTGCTTTAATACGGTATATTCTAATTTTTAATATTTGTTTGACATTTAAAAGTCAAACATGCAATTAAAATTGTTTTTGGACATAAAGTGTTTTAATTTGATATAAATTAGGTTTTAGAACATAGTTCAACGTGGAAAACAATTTTATTTATTCGTAAACATTAAACTGAAAATATAGAAATTGAATGTTTTATTTACAACATTTAATTTTATATTTTACTGAGAAGTACCTATATAAGTTTAGTTTACATAAATGTTTATGTTGTTACGAAAATTGATAGTATATTTAATATGAAATGCTAATATTGTTTATGAAAAGGATATAGTTATATTCAATTAAAAGCAACATGGCGGGACCTAACTAATCCCATTTCCAGCTAAAATTTGGTAGGGAAATTTAGAATATTTCGGTCTGCTAATTTTAAAACATAAGTAACTTTGCATGTTTCATTGCCACTACTTATCAATTTACAAAACGTATTATAAATGTAAGCAACATATATACATATTCAAATTATAATCTACAATGTTATATAGTGGAGGGAAGTTACAGAGAATCTGGCTTGAAAGTCAAAATTAGCAACATTTGTGGAAAATCATGATATTCCAAAGCATAATATATCACGCGCTTGTCATGGAGATGTATTAACATATCTATGTAGTTATAACAAACTTTACAACAAAACTACGAGTTTTAGTGGCTTTAGTTCAAATCTCGGTTTCAATTTACTCGGAGGCATCAGCTGCGAATTAACTTAACATCGACTCGAGAGATTGCGGTGCCGACCTTGTTAATCGCCGATTATAACGTACTATAACCAATGCACATTTATAATCCTGTTAATAAATTCACAGATGTTTGTAATTTAATCGTTGGTGATTATAAATGTTATTAAATCGGATTTCACCGGTCGGTTTTCATTTTCATTGTTTATAAAAATTATATAAACAAATTGGTGTACATTTACATTTGCTTTAATGTACAGTACGCCTAATTTTTAGGAATTTATGAAATTGGTTTGTTGTTTTTTTTTCTAATTGGGAAATATGTCATTAAATAAATGCAAGTTTGCACGTTTTTTTACAGTCTAGATAACGATCACTTAGGTAGGAATAAGTACGAATTGCAACATCAAAAATAAATAAATGAAATATTTGGAATTGCCCTCTATTTCTTGAATTGAATCATCAGCAATTTCCAATCCCTTCTATAAACGTAAAAACGAATAAAAACGGTATTTTAAATTTAATTTTTTTTTACATTCAATAAAACTAATTATGGAAATCTTTTACCCTCACGTTTTAAAATTAATCAATTTTTCAGAGTACTTTTTAAAAGGTTTGACTTTTTTTACTTAATTAACAGATTTGTAAAACAATACATATTCATAGTATCTGATTCCATTGAATTTATTTCGTTTATGAATTGAAATTTCATATAAATGTATAATAAAAATAAATGCGATTAATTAATAATAAAATATAGCTTTACTGAAAATACCACTAATCGGTCCAATTGGAGAGACAGTTATGTGTTTTTAAAAGAAAAAGATCATTTAGATGTCATTTATTATATTTAATGTGGGTTATATTGTCGCATTTTATTCGGGTATACGCGAAACAAATTATCCTTTGATAATAGCCACATGTTGCACGCGGGATTCGTGCCAGGCCAGGGTGTTTTGACTGAAGCAGCGAAGCCGACATTTCAGTTTCAAAAATCGACAAACAGACAATACGGTTCGTGGCAAGATAAAAACAATGTGGAGCAGTGAGTGACACTGGCGTAAATATGCAAGCAAACCTTGCACAAATCAAAGTCACACACACATCACGGACAACAACTAAAAATAGTTCATTGGGAAACCATAAAAAAATATGTTTTTCTTTGTACTCGCTCAACATGACGTCTATTACTTACATTCATTTAATTTTGAGAGTTCTTATTTTGGATACATGAATATATGAAAACAAAAATCAGTATACAGATTTTGGTTAAAATCAATTGATAACGAATCTGTGTTCAAACATAAAAGACACAATAGGGATGGGGTAATCTTTTCAAGAAAATTGCTTTTTCATTTTATCGACCGGAAAAAGGTCAGAAACCTACAATTTCTTCCTAACATTTGGATAAATATTGTACCTTAGTCAACGACGACAAGTGGTTTAATAAACTGGAGCTTCTCCTAATGGAATCGGCATTCTTCGCGCACCAGTCTCACATTTTTCAATACACACAACTACACACTAGAAGTCTTTGCACTTAAAAATGAAACCAAAAATTGTTTGGACTCTAAATAATAACTAGTGATGTGATTTTTAACTAAATATATATCTTTTAAATTATCAATTATACATCTATTTAAATGAAAATGAATTTATCGTAGATATTTCAAAATATACTTGGAAAATTAATTTTAGCTGTAAAAAATCAATTTGACATCCATGTCATTTAGATTTTAAAATAATCTACTCATACTATTAATATATTATAATAATTTATATTATAATTATACATGTGATGAAAGTAGTTTCAAGTAACACTAAATATAAGACATGTGTATCTTGCAGCCTAGGTTCTTTAAAATCACATCACGGAAAATAAGAAACGGTAAATATAAAATATAACTTTGTGATGTATTATTCGACTGTGATATTGATAAGGATAGATTTATTTTGAGTTTTTTTTTTCGGTCACCAAATATTTGGATAAATCCATCCTTATCAAATATAACTACAATAAATAATTGACTTTAACTTGTAATAAATCTAAAAATAATTGACGTTTTTTTTTAATCCAAAATCTTGTTAAAATTACCTGTTAGAATATTTGAACCTAACAAGTGTTCTTAATCACATCACTGGTCAACATAACACACACATAATTTCACAAAAAATAATAGTTTAAATTATGTACACTCTAAGAAATAAAATAAATGGATCTTTGAACGCGGGGTGAAATTCGAAAACTTTCATGTGCTTTGGCGTCGTGTTAGTTTCGCAGTATTGCGAATACATTCGCGCGCGTGCGAAAGCTGTATCATGGACAATGCCAACGTTGAGATGGTTCGCCGTGTACCCGGGCGGCCGGTTAGGTTCCTGCGGGATCGCACACGCGCAATGGACCTCTATAACCATCCGCGTCCCAGTCACTCACCATTCACGCTATTAAGGATTATTATTAATTATTACCTGTATCTCCACATTGCTCAAGCACATATTCGTTCCCATGGGCTTCTTCAGATATCTTCATATGATCCTACTGGATCAAAACACACACTGCTGCTGTATTATTATTTATATTCTTATTTATTAAACAATGAATAGAGGAATATTGTATTTTCTACTGCAAAATGATGTGGCTTTGGTCTCTCAGCATATGACTCCCTGAAATGTATAACTTAAACTTATACTTAATGTGCTTAAACACTATTTATTATCTAAAACTGAGTTAATAATATTACTTTTAAAAAAAAACACTGTAAATATCTAATATCGTGTTTGATAAACCCTGGTCATATTTTTTTTTATTTCTTATATATACTTTATGGTTTCCCATTTTCCATCCACTGAAAAAGACTAATCTGAGATCTAACTCATTGTAATGACTTTTAACACCCCCACAGACCGATTATAGAACTATATTCCACCCACATACTACTTCAAACATCTGGCGTTAGTTGAAAATTTCCTCTGAATAATGAACAATGATAATGCATATTTCATAATGTAGCACAAGCAAAATTGAAGTAATAAATATAGGTAATCAATTCATGTTAGGTATCCAAATTCGTACTCAAAATAGTTAACAATGAGAACTAAATACTAAATTGCAGAATATACATTTATATAAAGGATAGAAATTACAGAACATTTCTTAGATTTTAGATAATACTTTGCATCATATCCAGTTACAAAAGTAAATTTACTGTTCTAGCATAACAAGTAACATGAGTACAAAACGCTGTGTGGTATTATTTAGTGTGTGCGTGGGTTGAATAATACTTGCTATAAAAGTGTATGCGACAAAAGCTTACTTTGAAGATTGCGGCGAACGGTTCAAAAATACAAAATTGTATCAATTTATCGCCTCAGCGCCCGATAATATCCGTGTTTTAAACTTCTCCCTTTAGGCTAGAAGATGGATGAACATAATTCTACGAAATATATACGTATATCTTCTATCAATTTGACACTTCAATCGATTTATTAACCAATAACTGAACAAATTCCATATGTGCTATCAAAATTGCACAACAGATACAGCCTACGTTCGAATTGAGAGATTTCAATATTTAGGTTTTTGCAATGTACAGTAGCAGATTAAATAAGAGCCTTGCGCAGATTTACAGCGCACATATCTCGCGATAAAGCAGCCTGAGGTTTATTTTGTTCTCTGAGCGAATTAAACATCTTTTTTTTTTTAATAAAACAGCGAGAATAGCTGATTTGAGAACAACGTAACAGAGATGAAACGATTTCTATATATTACAATTTAACCTTCACACGCATAAGAATCTGGTAATATTTTCTATTTTGAACGCATTTCTAAACCTGTATACGTCATTTTTCTTGAAAATCTAACATTAAAGCGAATGTGCTATTTTAAAAACAGTAAACCTACTTTCCTTTAGATTTAGCATAATATAAACCATCACACTACATTTTGAAATTCGTTTGTAACCAGCATATTGCTGGATGCTTATTCCAGATTTTATTTTCACTAATAATAATTCTAAACGAAAATAGTGTTTGCAATATATGTCTAGCATAAAATTCCAAATATGTCCCACACAAAAGAACTAATGAATGAGATATATAAAAAGAAATGCGTGGAAATGTTACACACACATTAATGTCACAAGATTATAATTTGTATTTGTTTTCCAACTAATATATTTACGCATAAAGCACACATTGAATGTATTTGCTTTATTAACGTCAGTGTACAGTACATACAACAGGTGTCCACAGAACACAGTACAGACACTATGATTGAATTGACTATAACAAAAAATATAATTTATATATTTTAAACTGTATAAGGGTTTCAAAAAAATATATAATTTTTTATTCATTTCAGCTAACTTTCTCAACTTTTTTTTGTATCTGAATAGTTTTTAGTTGAGTTGCAATAAGAAACTACTTACTAATGCAAATATTAATGTATACTGATTCACTTCAGGATTATTTTTAAAATTCATATATAAAAATATGACATGTGATTGAATCGCCCTGCAGTCTCAGAACTAATGAGTGATATTGATTTTTACAAATATCTGTTACAAACATGTATTTTTTGTCATTTCAATTTTCATAGAACAAAATTAAAAATTGACCGAATCGTTCGTCAATTTCAATTGGCGTATCAAACAATTCAGTTTAACGAACTGTATATGTATATAGGACAGGTTCCGTATTCAGAACGTATTCATTAATACACATTCAGTCTCATAAAAAAATAACAACTTTGATGTAAACTCTGCGTTCGTATTTTGATATACGTTTTTAATCTTCTAATTCTCTGCCGTTATACTCTTATTCCAATATAAGGACAGGAAATAAAAAAAATCGGATTTGAGTTTTATATTAGTATGGCCCCATAAATACTTCCAGTTATAAGCGGTTGCGCCGGTTAATTCGGTTGTGGAGACGCATGCGCAATGGTCATTTGGTGTTAACAAAAGCTTTTTGAAAATTTTAAAATATTTATGTATCGTTCCGAAAACGTACTAACTGAACTGATCTTTTCATCAAGGCAACTGGTTTATTTATAATGAAAATAGAAACCTTTGTTATAATATATGTATTTTCAGAGTTGTATTGTTTTTTCAAAGTGCTTTTAACGCTCTTTATAAACCCATCACTCATTTCTGGACTGGATTTACCTTGACGTATATGTTTTGAAACTTAAATGATGATACATCAATATTTACTCTAAATATAATCATTTTTCACTCCGAGACAAGAATAACTTTTTATTTAATATATAACATGAACTTACGCATCCATCGTGTCCAGATACGATGTGAAATGGAGATAATATTCACAAACATGGGGTCCATTTTTAGGGTCATTCATTTTGTGATGGGGTTGTCATAGATCTGAAAGGAAAGGTACACCCGCAAACCCTAATCAAATGGTGGCTCTCTTCCGTATCAAAGACCTCTTTCCTATTTCGAAGTAAAATAAACTCGAAAATGTTAGGTTTTATCTAGACTGCATAGTTAAAATGTAATCATGCTTGATCTTAAAGTTCAATTTTTGTTTTTGAAGTTTTTTTTATATTTGCTTTTGTTTAATAAGTTTGTCGTTTTTTTTTTTAAACGCCTCAACGATTCTAAAGAAGCTTTAACGATATACAGTGTGAAAGATATTAAAAGCTTGATGAGTATTGTTAACGCGGGATCACAGAATTACATTGCCCTACTTTAATGAGTTTTTGCTTGTTTTCTTCTGCATAGTTTATTGATCGGTTTCACACGTTCCAGCAAAAGATTATTATTATTCGAAATACTGTATCATGTTTCATATATTTATATGAATGACTGTTTATCAAACAAAGTATACGTTTTTAAGTATTCTAAATATTGGATGATAAATATTATTTTTGATTTAGTGCTTCCTAAGTTTTTATTGATGTTAATGTCTTTATTTCACCTAATATATATATATATATATATTAATAGTGATTTACATGCTATACTTAAGTTTAACTGCAGTAGTGTCATCTATATGGAATTTTGTGAAATTCAAAAGAGGATTTCTATATAATGAAAAATTATTCTATTATTATAAATATTTATTTTTCCATACAAATGGACTAGAAAGAAACAGCAATAAAAAGAGACAAAATTATGGAAAAATTACAATCACAATATTTACTACAAAGTAAAGCAAGATGAAAAACATTTCCTATCACAAAAATTAAATTTAAATGTAAAAGAGAACAGTGTCCTAGTAAAAATGCATGCAACCCAAACCTACATATTTTAAAAACCCCATGATCAATTACAATTATTTCTAAGTAAACATTGATTATCAGTGTATACACTAACTTTAAGAGAAACAGTGCTAAAAAAATTACATATCTAAATCAAAAATCAAATCACTCTTAAAATCTATTTTATCATTGGACTGTGAAGATTCTTCTTTCGAATTTTCATTAGTGTCTTGGGCTTTTGAATTCTTCTTGTCTTCAGCTTCAGAGGTTTCACTTTCGCTCAGTTTTCTTTCGTAAGCTCGTTTTTTGTTTCTGCTTTTTCGCTGATTCTTTTTTCTTTGGCCCAAGATACTTGAATTTGATCTATATGAAACACACAAAAATTAGAAACTAGATCATAAAATAAATGTTAGCATAGTTACCTAAAAACTTGTTTCGAAACAACATCGTTAAAACGAACAGTTTTCTTCATACTCGAACTTATCTCGCCATCTTCGCTTTCTTCTGGTATTAGAGATTCTGAAGTAGCCCCACAATTTTCGAATGACGACCATGTGAAATCATCAACACTGGATTCGGATACGCTACGACTTATACCAAAACGAGTCTTCAGAATACTTTTCCCATTTCTTGATGGACTATGACTCTGGCTTAATTCATCATAACTGGACTCGGATAACGAGCGACTTTTAAGATTTATATTTTTCGCACAAGACTTTTGAGCGGAATCAGGAATATTATTGGTGTTCATTGATTCAGTATGTCCATCCTGATTCTCTGGATTAACAACAATAGTTAATTCATCATCTGAATTCAGATGAACTTGTACATTAGGTTTAGAATTTGCATCACTGGTTTCATTTAGATTTTCAATTTGTTTGATGTTAATAATTGACGGCTCTTCTACGAGTTTTTCAACCGAAGATTCTTCGCAAGTTCCAACAAAGTAAGTGGACAATTGCATATCACAAAGTGCATATGGAATTTGAACGATTACGTTGTTATCCCATGGTTCGATTGATACATCAGTTGTTTCTACTTGATGCAATGGCAAGTGCACGAAAAAGGCATAATTCACGGGGAAATATCCAGAACTAATTGACGAGAATTTCATATATATTGCAGTTGAAGATTCGTTGAATTCTTTCTTTATTGAATCAGCGTCAACATTTTTAACGTGTAACGTAAAGCATAAAATATTATCAAATACATGTAGGGAATATTCTGGTAGGGAATAATGGAGGTCTGGGCACAAAAAATTAGAAACTTCTTTCTCAGTAGTCCGAAACACTTCTGATTGTAAACTACACTGGGATTCAACAGCACTATCTTCGGATTGCAATTCTTCTATTAAAGGTAAACATTTATCACGGGGACTATCAGCTAAAGGACTGCTATCACTATCGACACCGCTATCATAACGACCGATGTCTGATAACAAATTACAACTACGTTTCACTGGGAGAGTTAATATCAATTTTCGATTATCAACATCAAATTTCGCATTACCTGAATCTTCGTCGATGGCGTATGGTAGAGATATATCTAACTTGTATTTAGACGGTTTTTCACTAACCATCTTTAGTGATTTCTCACTTACATCAAGAATTAAATCTGCAGATGATTTTAGAAGAGGCAAGTTAATTTCTATAACCAATTCTTTAGGAATCGCACCATTCGACTTAATTCGATCATACGTGAAATCTTGAATATCCAAGTCACTACGATGCTTAATAATATATTTAGGTGTAACATAATCAGCTTTAAATTGATTTTGTTTACTTTTAACGTTTTGTGTTGACTTATATTTATTATTATCATAATGATTATCCATTTCTTTATACAAGTTCGAATAAATTTGCTCAACATTCGAATCAGTTTCATTCACAACATTTTCAGGTTTACTAATTTTTTTTCGTATAACAATAGGTTTGCCAATGCCTTTGTACTTTAAATTTGGAAATTTTAAATTAGTTTTATCTAATACAATATTAAAATTCGATTCAACAGCTTCGCAAGATATTTTATTGACCATTTCTCGAAAATTAGAATTAGATGTTAACTGCATTGTGTCCGGGTGAAATATAACATCATAAACCGTACATTTTAAACCTTTTTTACTAGCGTCTTCTCTGGGTGGCGATATAAGATGCGGCAACGACCATTGAAGACCTCGAGATCCATCTTGAGATGCACTTTTTGACACAGGTTTATCGACATGGTCATTAGACGAAACATTTATGAATGCTAATTTATTTCCGTCAATACTAGTTTTGATGACGTATCCGGGTATAGGGTTAATGAACGTAGCATCTACGCCACGTTCTTTTTCAAGTTGAACTATTTCTTCTTCATATTGTTTTTTCGTAGCCGGATCGTTGAGTTCTTCGCAGTACTCAACCAGTAAATCTCTGAATTCTTTCTTCTTTAGGGCTTCGCCAATGCGATCTAATTCATCTTTAGTTATTTGCAAATCTCGTAAATTTTCTGCCATTACTGCAAATAACGAGTAAAACGGAGTAAAATGATGTAATAATACAACACAGAAACAAAAATGTAAACACTTGATACGACTACAGCGCACCCAAATAAACAGTGACCCTTGGTTGTATCTGGAAGTTTCCACACCACGTGGACCAATCAACCGGTATGGGATGAGCAGACAAACTGCCGGTGGTATGGTCGCGCTTACATTCAAAATAATAATACACGCCCTGACATATATTTTATCGTTTCTATATTTGTTTGCTTTGCAAAAACAAAATAGAATCCTAGCACAGAAGATTTGGATGTTTATCAATATATTTCCTTCCTGCTATTCATAGCATTTAACTATTACCTATACTATAAAGGTCATGATAAAAATAAATTTAAAGCAAACATTTTGCATTTACTTATAAATTAAAGTATATTTTTCTTCAAATTGATTTTTCTCGCATACACAACATCGTTACCCTTTAAATAGAATCATTTAAATATATCTTTGCAACTGTATACTATCCTCATCTCATTAAAAGTTATTTCGCATTAGTAAAAAATGTTTATTTCATCAAATGCAAATCGTTTGTTTTAATTAATCATTTATGCCCCTTAACACAATTTTATTGACTCATAAAATGTTTTATGTTTAAAATTTCATATAATGCAATATAATAATGCCTGGTAACCCTTTGTTCTTGCGGTTACCTCTCACCTTTAGTGTTGCGATATGACCTAATGACTTTCCATAGTCGGAGGTGCGTCATCCAAAAGGTAGAGAAATTCAACTGTACGAGCACGATATTTAGTCATCTTGTAGCAGCAATGGAGAGTAAAAGTGTATGACAATGCGTGTATTATTAAGACGATCATGGATTTTGACAGTGTTCCTTTTTTTTGCAAGTGCCGCATGTTTTTATTACCTAAAGAAACCTACCGAACAATCATTTTTTCTATACACAAAAAGTGCACGCATAAAACCAATAACAGAAAGTGCTGCATTTGCTTCCGGATATAAGCATGTCACAAAATCGTTAGCGGAACTCGGAAGAACCCCGGAACTTAGCGGGCATATTTTATTTTTTAATCGCGTCCCAAAATCAGGCTCGGAAATGTTAGTATTATTACTGCAGTGGTTACAGGGGTCAAATAATTTTAAACAAGTGAGATTGCCAGGCGGAAGTAAAAGAAAACTAAGCAGACTGGAGCAGGTAAACAAACTTTGCGTCGCGCCAAAGTGAAATCGCGCAATTTGAACGTGTTATAATGTTGGCCTACTTTTTAGGAACAGTTGGTCGATGAGGTAACAGAAGTCATAAAAGATAAAGCAGTACCGCTCAGCTTTGATCGACATGTATATTTTTTGAATTTCACATCATTTGATCGACAATCACCCACATTTATCAATATAATCCGAGATCCAATTGAAAAATTAGCTTCAAGGTTTCTTAATTTGAAAATAAAAATGAAAGTAATAAATTAAGTAATTATTGGTTTAGATTTTATTATAAACGTATTACACAAAATCCGGATATTAAGTATACACCGAAGAAAAAATTTAAAGACACACTCTGAGGAATCTTTGGATAATTGTGTCACAAAAAAATTGGCAGAATGCACATTTAAAAATGGATTACCGTATGATTTAACAATTCCATATTTTTGTGGACAAGATCCACGTTGTATGTCAGTATGGTTATTAAATGAGTTATTTCAAACAATAATAAATATAATTTAGGATTTTCAATGATAATTGGGCGCTTGCAACTGCTAAAACAAATGTTGAACGATATTTTCCTGCAGTAGGGGTGCTTGAAGAATTAAATGCAACATTGGAACTGTTTGAAAATACAATTCCATATTTTTTTAAAGGAGTGCAGGATGTATATTTTAAAGATTTGTTTCGTGAGTTGCAATTTTTAGAAATTATAATTTCCAATATTTAAATTATATGTTTATTGTTAAAGAACCGCATCACAATAAAAACAAAATGAGACCCCATGTGAACGATCACATCAGAAGCTATTTTAAGGATCTCTTTGAGTGCGAATATGATTTTTATGAATGGATAAAAAGGAGGTTATTCCAACAACTTCAAGTGATTTCCGGACATGGCCACTAGTGGTCAAATCGCACAAAGACACAAGCAGTATTCAAGCAGTATTTCTCAGTATTCAAATGTGTACAATTTATAATATGTTATAATTAGGTCATGAATTAATTTATTATTATTGTTCTTAAAAAAATAAAACAGTTCATCGATAACGGTTCAAGTCGTACTTGATCAATTATCAAACATAAAAATAGTGGAAAAGAAAATCATATTCAAATAAAGATGAACCAAAACAACAATCAACATATGCCATCATTTTTTCTTGCCATCTTTGATACCGGCTCCAGCGTTGAACTTGAAGAAAATTATGTCACCGTCGTCTACGGTGTAGTTGCGGCCTTGTTGACGATATTTTCCCGCTGCTTTTACAGCAACTTCGTTGCCCTCTTCTTTAAAGTCGATAAACTTCATCACTTCAGCCATAATGAAACCTTTCTCAAAGTCAGTGTGGATTCTGCCCGCTGCTTGTGGCGCTTTGGTCCCTTTCTATAACATAACACAGTTCTTGTATCAACTTTCTGCCGTTTTAACAGATGGCACTACAGAGATGTATTTCTATCAGCACGAAGTTCTTTTTGAACAATGTGAATGTTACCGTTGTGCTACTTCATCAATGCCACTTATTATTGCAATATATTATTATAGAGAATTCAATTTATATTTAGGACCTTTGTGCAAGAGAATTAATTTACTTTGCACAGCTTATGACGTCACAACACAGCTTCTAAGTTAGATAGAGTAGATAAGACAAATATCTAGATAGTTAATCTAAGAAAATTATTTTCTATACGTCTTTATGATCTTTTTATAAGATATAAAAGAGAAAATATGTGATTTATAAATGTGATGGAATCATGCAAGATGATTGATAAAAGATAAAAATTTAATACAATTCAAAGGATTTTTGGCGAAATAATATTAACGGTAGCATGCCATGATGGCCCAGCCTAAAAGGCGCGGCATTCATAGAGTATAAATTCAGTAAATTAAAAGCAGGCTCATTTTTATGATGGAACGGCACATTCTCATGCAAATGTTGGGAGACAATTTTAAAAGCACAGAGAGGGTGTTCTCACAGAGGTAGGTCGTTGATAATTTACTCGTTCATCGAGTTGAAAGTAATGTGCACAACGCTGGGCCCATTTCAATACGATACACTCCATCTCAAAAATGTTGCTTCTAAACATTAATAGTAGTTTAACATTTTCACATAAGTGACAAATGCTTATCAAATAAAGAAATATCTATCTAATAATTTAAGTTAAATGCTTTGATATTAATGTTTGGTTTGTAAGTTTTTATTGGTGCATCTAGGATAGACAATATTTTGAGTTAGAGTGTACGTAAGAGATGGCGAAGGAACGGATAGAGAAGAAGAAATAACGATTGCGGATGAAGAGAGACCGAAGAACTATTTACATGGGAACGCATAAATTCTTACAATGGCGGGCACCAGGACTACGCTCGCACATTTGCATTAGTAATTTCGTGAAATTCGTTCGTCGTTGCTTTTTAATATTCCCGAGCCGTACTACGAACCTGAATTGTCCATGCTTTTACTTCATCCGTGCCAGAGGTGAAGAAATACTCCAACTGCAGAGCCTTGAATCCTGATACGATTATTTTATCCAGGGCGCTAATAACAAAACGCAAAAAATTCATTATTATCAAATATTATATAGAAACATTTTTCAAACCTTACATATTTTTTACTTAACATTTTTTATGTGTCGTTCATACGAAAACGTGGGCATATAAAGAAAAATGATAAAATCGCGCAAGAGTTAACGGTATTAAAAACATAAAACCAGTCCCCGTAGCTGTAATCAAACCACGGCTGTAGGAAACATGATTATTACTGGTGCTGAAATTGCAGGCTCGCACACACACAAAACAACATGATTACGAGTGGAAAATGAATTAAAAGCTATTAGACAGTTCGGGATGGTGACCATTAGGGCCGTGACGACGCACACCATACATTTACAAAACCTCAGATTAATTGGATCTAATGCCACATTGTTTTATTGAGCAGGACCCCCATTCATTCCAACAAAAACCGACAAAAAAATCTAATAATAATGGTCGTCGGTAATAATCATAATAATTGCGATGGATGGGTCATCTTGTGGCATTCTTTTCGTTGTCTTTTTTTTGTGAATGACTTCAGAGAGACGGTCTTTCATATTATTGTCTGTGTATGAACCCTGTAATTATCGACAGACATAGCTCTGTCGTCCCCTGCCCCAACCTATTCGGTAAACTCACCTGGTTGCTCCGACTTCTTTCATGTATTTCTCTCGCTCAGCTTCATCCTCGAATTCTACGAGCTTGTGCTCAAACACCCCCGAAAATGGGATAAGAATTGAACCAGGATCATTTTTATCAACCCATTCCTTGATTTTTGCCAGCCTTTAAAAATAAAACCGTAGCTATACAATTTTGAAAATTATCTGCTGAATTTCATAAAATTATACTACAATGAATACATATTTAAAAAAATATATCGTTTAATGTCTAGTTTATTATTTTTAATACGCAAACCAAAAATAAAATTATTCAAATAAAATATACCCGACCCGACAAAGAAAATATTTCATTTTGATTAGGAAAGCAGTTAGGTGTAATGTGATTTAAATTATAGTAAAAACTTTTGAGACTATTCATCTCTAATTCCGTGAAATGGTATTTTAAACTAAATTAATTTAGACTTGATATACACAAAAAAAATCTATAAAAATAACACTCTTAGGTAGACTTCTGGACAAATAAAAACGTTAAAAATGGCTTTCTTTAACAATACAGAATCAAGCGAAAGAAAATTATATATGATCAAAACGTTGCCATTACAGCTATTGTAGCGTAACAATCAAAATATATAATTTCAGGAAATTTTTGTCGTAAAATAGTGTATACTTTTCTAATAGTCTATTCACATAAAAATACAAAATCATCATATTAGCAAAACGGTATTTTATATATATATAGATATAAAAAAAAATACAGTTAGATCTTTTCATATTTTCAACATATTGTGTAGCAATATCGAAATATAAAACCACAAGAAAAAGGGTAGAACATATGCCGTTTTGAAATCTATACAAAAGATTCAATAATAATTATGAAAACATATACACAATAGCACAAAAGACTTGAAGTTATCGTGGGAAATCAGAAATAAAATATATTTCTTTAATTTCTAATAAAATTGTATCGTATACATCAATTACTAAAGTACCCTTCCGAGGGTTGCTGATTAAATTTAAATCAAATTTAAAACGAATTGATTTCAATTTAAAATCAGATCAACCAGTCACCCCTTTTGATAACCATTTTGTACTAAATTAAATATTAGTCTGTAGCAATATCAAATTATTATCTAATTTTGAGAAATAAAGTTAGCTCGAAAGATACGCCTTCTTGTCCGCCCAGTCATTACTCGCTTTGAAAGCCGTCAGAAAGATGACAAAATGTCCGTATGTAAACAATGACAGTGCAGTAATAAAAAAATGTATATGACAACAAAATGTATCTAAACATTTATTTGCAACTCACAATGCTACATTAATTAATAGTAAACATTAAATAACATTACTAAAAATATTTAAAATTGTCAAGTTCGAACGAAATACTCAATTAAATGTTTATTGATGTGGAGCACAATTTAATAAATTCTAAATTTATATTTAGTATCGTCGAAACGATCTTGTAAAGTTAAAAGTATTCAAAATAAAATTAAAAATAATCTTGTAACACATCAACAACATTGAGTAAAATTAAAAAATGCGACATCGTTCATTTCGCATATTCATCAGTGAACAGACAGAAGCACCTATAGAACAGCGTCAATACCTATGTATGTATGTGTTGAATATCATTAAAGTGCGATTGATAGCTCGATGAAAAGCGGCGAAACATCAAAGTAATCAGTGTTCATCATCATTGATGTTTGATATCACGTCACGCGTGTTCTATCTCATGCAGATGCAACACAGCACCAAGCACTCGTTTTCATACAGTGGGCGTGTCCCGCGCACGGATAATTAAACTCTATTGCGCACGTTTTATACTTCGATCTAATAAAATTGACACGGCGAAATGATATGTCGACCAATTAAACAACATGACTCGTAAAATAGTAGCACTAAAAGTGTTAAATAAATAAATAAAAAATAACTTACCATTTGTTCTTCTTTCGAATGTAATCCTTCTCGGAAAGATTGATGAGATAAATGCCTGGTTTGGATGTCAAAAATAAATGCTTGTTTAAGATTTCAATCTGAAATATTTAAGAAAACAAACAAATAAAATTTGCCTTACAAATGTATGAAGTGTGAAATATCTAAAATCGAATTCTAGATAAAAAATAAATATATTTGAAGAAAAAAAAAACAACGTTATGTATACCGGCGAGTAGTAAATCAATCATTGTATTCAACCGTGACAAACTACACAAATTGAAACCGATATCAATATAGTACCGTACAAGATGATATCGAAATCAATAGAGGGTACAGGTCGGCTATCGAGAATAATAAAATCGAAGGTCTCAACCTCTAAACCGCAGGGGATCACTATAGAAACGCGCAACAAGGCCTACGATGACTGGAAGAAGTGTGCGGCCTATCAATCATTCGTTCTGGGTTCTATTCGGATGACAGACTGTTCAGCTAATATCTTCAGCATTAGCATAAAACACGTCACTATGAGCCCGATGTTGTGTACACGACATCAGGCCATGGGGGTCGTTGGTTACATAGAGATGATATAACACGATACATATTTTATTTAACACGCGTTTCGATTACTTTCAAATTCGATTTAGAAATAAATCACATGCATTCGTAAATACTGCTTACCTCATTGGTGTTCCAGTCGGCGAAACGAATGTGTTTCTTTTGCTCTACTAGAACGTTCTTCACCTTCACTAGACAGTCCTGTTACATATAGAAACATTCAGAATATATATTTTATTTTGCACAACTACAGAACAAACATTACATCTAATAAATTCAAAATGAATCTACATTATCCAGGGTTCATAAAACATTTAAAGGATTTTAAAACTACTTTGAATTTCTATAGAAATTATTGGTAATTTGTTGTAAATTGTAATACGTCCGAAAAATATGATATGATCACTAAAGCTGTGATGATGATACAGCTAAAGGTGTCGGCCACATTGTTAGAAAGACGAAGCGTCGCTAATGATGAGCGCAGCAGGACGCCGCCTCGCGAACCGCCTTCAAAACACGCGCTTCATCGTCAATATTGGTCACGTGCCGACACGCAGATTTCACAATAATTTATATAAAAATTGTTTACCTAACATAATGATTTGCAATTGTTTTCATTCAAATATGAGTGGTTTACATGTTAGATAGACTTTTAAGTACTATTTTATGTTCAAGCGTTTTTCAACCTTCTCCAATCTATAACTTACACATATGAATCTATTGTAATTATTGGCACTAAAAAAATGTCTAAATTACGCACCGTAAAATTTAATTGTTAGGTAAACAATTTTAGAATTTTGTATGATATTTAAAAAATATATATACAACTGGAAAACAAAATGGTTCTTAAAGTATTGAATACGAGAATATTTTAGCAAAATTTAATTAGTTTATAGGACCTGTATAGTTTGTAAAATATATTATTTGTATATTTTTTATGTGTGTGGTAGAATTAACACTATAAAGGTATAGGGGGCAAATGATGACGAAGCTAGAGTAGTGCTCATAGTAATTTTCTTAGAGTGACGCGCGAGCTTGTAACAGATACTAATTTGATCACAACAATGGCTCGTGCTGTGTGTTAGCGATATTATCGGTGACGGAGGTCAAAGAGGAGGTGCAGCACCCTGGTGTGCCGCCCCACGATCCTAATGGAATCTCGACGACCCCACACGGCGCAAGTTCTGCCTTCCACGGCCCGTGCCGAAGCTCACATACCGTCGGAACACGATTTTATAAGTGAGAAAATAATAAATGTATCATCACAATATGATTCAATAATACTCTTTACATATATATATATATATATATACCAAAACCATGTTTGTGTCTTCAAAACAAATATTAATAATCGCTATATTCATTCTCCTAGTAAGCATTTAATCATGTTAACAATTCGAGCCCCGACAACAATTGAAAAACGTACATAACCGAGATATTTAAACAAGAAGATTAACTTACAAATTCTGGCTTCGACTTTTTGTCACCACCTCGACCAACAGTTCTCTCCAATTTATCCACATTTTTTGTCAAAGTATCCTCGTCTTTTAATCGCAATTCCTCATAGATGATCTCCAAATCCCGCACAGGATTCACGTCACCTTCCACATGGATGACATCATCCGCATCAAACGCCCCTAATAGATATTATCAAATCATCAATTACAAATTAATCAAGACTCTCTATAACAGATTCCGAAATAGTTTAATCGAAATGCATATTTTGTTCTAACTGAAATTGTATCGAAAACAACTTCAGGGTGCTTGCATTAAGAGAATAGTAAAATATTGATATATGTAGAAATTTTTTGATTGCTCTACTGTTCTCGACCAAAGAAGAACACTTCTTTTTGTTTAAGTTGTACTCATGTATCGGAAAGTGATTATTTACAATTGGTAAGACTTATATTTATGATATATACAGTACTGGATATGAAAGCATTTTTATGCTTTTTTGTTTCATATAACAGAAGCGAGTAACGATTAAAATTAACGATGCTTTAATTAGATGAAATGCGAGGTAGCTCGTCCATGAATATGATTTATTATGTTGATAATTAAAAGTTTGCATAATATTATGACGGTTTTATGGTTGATGCTAGCCTGTAGGTCTACCCTTGTGTGGTCTTTGGTCGTGATATTCATTAAAATTTATTTTTTGTTAGCTATCTGTCTGTTGATGGTAAATGTGTCTGATGATCAATTATTCTCCATTCTCGCTTATTTGAACAATGATGTATATTTATTTTCGTGGAACAATCAGCTATATTTATGGCATACAATAAACATGCGTGTAGTTCTTTTTATATAAAAACATCATCAGATCTTTTGTTCAGAGTTTTATGAACATATTTATGTACTTTATAACGTAATATCAATAGGGATGCATAACACTTTAGCAATAACTTACTGCAAAGATGAAAAATGGCATCACAGGCGCTGATGTGGGATAGAAAAGCATTCCCAAGACCTTGTCCTTCAGAGGCACCCTTTACCAGACCAGCAATGTCCACTACGTTCAAGAAGGCGGGTACCTTGCTGTCAAATTGAATAAACATTTCATTAGCTTAAACTTGTGCCCAGTTAGTACATTAAACATCTTCTAATAATTTAAGATAATAGAAGGGAGTCAGCAGGTAGTAGCAGCGGCAAACGATGAAGTTACATCAGAAGGAAGGAACTTTCTGGTGGTGAATATGTATGAGGGGTGTGTGATTAACAGCGCACAATTAATTGTTAAATATTCAAGGGGCTCCCGGAAACTGGCCTTATATTAGATAGTGTCACAGTTAACGAACAAGAAGCACTTGCTTCGCTTGTTTGTTGTTGGTCTTTGATCGTTTGTCCCTTGAGCTAAAGCTGCTTATATTAAAAGTTTTATTAAACATTTTCACAATTTGCTGTTTATAACATTTTATATTATATTATCGATTCCGGCATAGTATTTCACTTTAATACTGTTTACTGTTAATACCTTTCTCATGATTAAGAATTTTATTGTACTAACAGATTGGTGGTTAAATAGAATTTAAAAATATTTCTGATTGCCCATAAAAATACTTGGCTCTACAAGGGTTGCGGATGATTTCGAAAGACTCCTAATTGTAGCCGTTAAAAAAAATCACATACTTATTCTTTGTTTATTGCTCGATAAATCTAAAAAGCTAACCACTCGTTAAAATGACAATTGAAAAACTCTGTGGTTATACGCAATAAACGAACACGTTTTTCTGCACGACCCCGTAATAAAACCTCTAATGGAACATTCACATCATCTTTTTCGGGCCAAAGGAGCAACACAATCTGAATTGCAGATTTCCCTCTGTGTGTGCTTAATGCACTGTCAAGAAGCGATGCGACATTTCCCCTCTCGGCTCTCGATTTTATTTTATGGAAACCCAGCGACAGAAGCAAAAGAAAAACGACGCTTTCAAAGCGCAAATATTCAAATGGCAGCCGCCGACGTCAACGTATAACTTCTTGTAAAACGGGGAGCATGAAATGCGACAACGGGAAACGTTTGCCAGAAACATAATTTAGCTTTTCTTTTTCTGAACGAAAATTAAGAGAACATCGAAATCCATTGCGGAAAAAAAGAACTGTTTTCTTTCTTATTTATGTTATAATAACTATTTTATTTTATCTGTTACAATGAAATGGACTTTAACTAATGTTTATGGTTATACTGGGTATTTTAAAATTATGAGATATTTACATAATTCATTATTAGTTTGAATTTTATTAAATATTTCCTCTAAAACACAAAAACAGATTTTTCACGCGATACATTAGATTTGGTATGTTAGCGTATGTATGCTTCAAAATTGAATTTGTTAAAACATCAGATAAACAACAGAATATATAATATCCAAATTTATTGAAACCACAATGCACCTAATTTAAAGCAATTTATCCTTGGTACTGTTTAGATTTACGGAAACATTTAATATAGCATTAGCAGTAATACGATGCACGAATGCCTAGTGGCGTCCCCTACATTAACAGTGTAGTATACTTTCTGCTAACCACAAAACGCATTAGTGATAGTGTTGAAAACCAAGAATATATATATCCAAACTGATTTTCAACGTAATCGAAGCGCATCTATATGCTTATAGCAAAATGCCACGCTATCATTCCACAATATTTTAGCTAAGTAAATGCATGCCTAACAAACATAACATATACACCAAATTTCTGTTTATCGTAGAATTAATTTTATAGCTTTGAAAATTACATGTACTCTAACTTCATGTACACCTATTATTTGTTATAATCGCATAAAGAAAATACTTCTAGAACATATTAATACTACACTCCTAGAAAAAAAAAATGTTTGACCCGTGGAAAATAATTTCCAGTAACTTCAACAAAAATATTACTAAAAATTAGTAGCCGCAACTAAATTTATTATTATTAGTGTAAAATAAGATAACAAAATTCATATGTCAACAATTTTATCCTAAGTATGTATATTGCCATTTCGCTAATGTTGAGTAACTGGTGGTATTAGTGAAACCAGATCTTAGTTTAGTATTAGGATAAGTGGTCCAGTTCTAGGTATATTACACGAAATGTGTACAGGAATGTCTAGTAACCGAAATCCTTTAACAATAATTTCAAAATAATCACCCACTTAAGGCCGAAACAATTTGATCAAAATAGACGTTTAATATAGAAAGATGACGAAAGAATCATGTGAGATCCGTCGGGTGACTGTGTTAGAATAGTAGCGACATATATACTGTGTAATGAGAACATAGGGCCGTAGCCGCAGGTATAGGTAGCTGATGTGCTGCTTGTTTGTGGATGGTTTTTAATAAGGGTGGCGCCAATTTGTCAGTCATTTGTGGGCGCCGGACGGGCGCCGGTACGTGTGAACCTTATCTGTATCTAATTCACATCATCATTGCCATCGCCATCGCGACTCGGCTTGGGCACCGGGAAATTATACCGCACGGCGGCCGCTAATGTGATCGTAACATTAAATTGATTAAATTCCTTCCTAAATTGATTTTTCGGAGGAACTTAGATGAACGAAATTTGCGAATTATATTTGTATATTACGAATTTATAAATCAGAAATGTTTTATCTACATTAAACATCTCAAAAGTAATACTTAGTTAAAATTTAATATACAATTGCTCCTTTCTAATAGAAACCATTAAATTCACTTTCATTTGGCTTTTAAATATAAATTTTATTATTTTATTTCTTGTAAATTGAATGAAGACTTCGAAGTAATTTCTAATAGAAATGTTCTTGTACAGAAATGAGTTTTTTATTAAAAAATATTGGCAAATTATTATGTTAACACTGCATTCGTATTGTATAAAGACGCAAATATAATGTGTATACTTTAAAAAGCATTATTTTAATGGCAATATAACAGCATGCCGGTATGTGCATGACGACTTAATAATAATCGAAATGTTTCACAGTGATTTTTCCGTTATAATGAAGAGTTTACATTCCCTCGGCAATGCTTTTGCGAATGATGTAAAATTGAGTGTTTAGCTACCAGCATAGGTGACAAAAATTGATTTAATGCAGTAAACTGTATCACATGTATAATTGCAAATAAGTTGACTTACCTAACCGGCTTGTAGTAGTTGCAGAGATAATCATATCTGGTATCAGGAACAGGTACTCGACGTGCCTAGAACAAGTGTACATGATAACACCATACGTCGTAACTTGAACAATATCAAACACACATACACATACGCGATCAATGTTTATTTTACAGAAAATAATCTGAAGGCAAGCTACCGGCATAAAAGCATTCATACGACTAAACTCAAATACACCGAAAAGGTAACAACAGTGAAATTTCTCGGAGTAAAACATAGGGTACCGGCGTACCTATTTATTTGATGCCCAATCGCACACGTATATAATCGGAATAATATTACACTCACGATCAGTTGTATGTATGATCAAATGACAGGTTATCATTTTTAGTTTCACACGATCACTCTACAGTATATCTTGACTTTATTATCATTTTCAAATTCATTTCAACATCCATCTCTTAGCTTAATTATCTCATGCATCACATTAATGTTTGTTGTTTAAAATAAAATAACGTCCATCGCTTTTTTCAATATTTTTAAATATAACACATTTTATTTTTCAAATAATGAATTTTACAATTTTAACCTGCCGAATAATTAAGTTCTAAAAGTGACGAATTATCAGAATACATATCAACAGTACCGATGTCATGGAATTCCAAAACTATTTTATCAGCCGGAGGTTCTGGCTCTATTGTTTTTTTTCTCGGAAGTTCCGGAACGTAGACAAACGGATTCATTCGATTTTTAAAAAAATCCAACGCAATTTTCAACCGTTTTCGTCTACAGTGAAATTTTCTTCTAGCTTCCTCGTACATCGGTAATATTTCTTTCGGTGTTTTTGAATTCTTGCATTTCAAATATAAAGCAACGTTTAATATTGCCGATAGCGACACACTCATTCCAGGATGAAATGGTCTGTTTATTTCTGTATTGATAACAGCTTCAATCAATAATTTACTGGCGTATTGCTCGAGATAGCCCATAATTGGCATATTACGAATGTCGCTAAGTATCAGCGGATCTTTATCCCGAAAACGAATTAATTTATCGAAATATTCTTGCGGCAATTTCATGAATTTATCTAAACACTCAGCGCTACAAAATATGTAATACTTATTTCTGTATAGCACCATAAATTTTGGTAAACCTTGCACTAACACTCGATTCGGTTGATTGTCCCAGAACGACACAATACATAAGCCATCTTGATAATACGGTTTCTTTTTGTTATCATTGACAATAACAGGGAGATGTTTTGGAAGCAAAACTGTATTTTTTGGTGGTATCCAAAACAAAGGCTGCCGATCAAATAAATATTGATGCTCGTAACAAATGAAATAGAAATATCTTAGATATTGTACAACACAATTCCTATCCGGATATTTACCTTGTTGATTTAAAACTTCGTTAATCGTATAACATAAAGGGCAATAATTTCGGTACACACTTTCTCGTTCGAAAAACTCGGCTGATGTAACACAAAATGTTTTTAATGAGAATACCTGATCGTACATTGATTCGTTTGTATAGTCTTTAAATGTTAGCCACCGTTTCAAGGTTATTTGTTTTGCATGATTCCAGAAATCCCATTTGTTATCATCATTTTGAATATTACACACGTTTTGGTAATCTTTCTCAAGCCAAGTGCGAAAATCTTTAAAAGCTCGCCGCCACTCATCGTAACGCAACTTGATATATGCGAATGAATATGGCGGATATTTGTCATGATCTGTTTCAGTGTTTGTGAATTCTTTAATTTTATCCACGGTAGTTTGAATATTAAGAATGATATGAGGTACAATTCCTAAAGCTATTAAATATTTCATTTCGTCCTGGCTTGTTGGAAAGCCATCTAAGACGTAGCCTTGCGAAATACTTTTTCCATCTAGTGTAAGAGCTTCAACTGCTTTTGCTACCATTTCATTCGTTGGAGACCAACCTCTTTTAATGATTTTTCGTATATGTTTAGCTAGATCACACGTTGGAAATTGTTGTAAAATATAACGCAATGCGTTGCCTCTAGTTATAATTTTCAAATCAAATTCTTTTTGAAACCGGTCTGCTAAAATACTTTTGCCACTTTTTGGTGGACCAATTATCGCAATTTTTACTGGTATCAAAGGAAATTTATTCTTGTTTTTAGTCGTATATTTTAGTGGATCATATTTAAAGTTGTCTAAACTTTTTTCACCTACGATAAAGTACACGTATCTTCGATGAATTACAGGAAATACATTCATATTTTCGTCAGCGGGTAGAAACATTTGTATTGTATTGTAATTCTCGTAAACTTGAACGGGACATGTGCGACCGAACCTACTTAAAAAATAATAACCTTCATCTATTAATCGATCTGCAACAGGTATTGTGATTTCGTACACACGTTCAAAAAGTGATTGATTTCTGAATTTAATCTGATCTGTAAGTCGAATTGCTTCTCTAAACATATGATTCATGTCAACAGTTACACAATCAATATTATAAATTTTTAATCGTTCTCGAATTTCATCTAGAAATTCAATTTCCCTAGAATAATCAGAATCAATAAGTCGTTCAATTCTCTCCTTCGCTTCGTCTTCAGACTCCCACACATCATTAAAAACTGGTTGAGGCAATTCTTCATCCAATATGTTATTTATTTCAAGCATATCTTTTGCTTCATCTTCAAATTCATAAACGAAATCTTCAAGAGCATATTCTTCCTCACCAGCAATGTCTTCGATTATTTTCAAGGATATATTTGAATCAACTGGTGTTGTTAATAATTTCCGTTTACGATCTAGAATTCGTTGCTTGCGTTTTTGTTCCGAAAGGTAACAGAAACGATCGTATCGGGTTTGTTGCCATTCATCAAGAACTTCGTCGTTTTCCTGTTGTTTTTTCAATTGTTTCTCATCGAGTTCAGTTCTCCATTCTTGGAATTTTCGTTGGTAACATATCTCACGAACCAATTCTCTACTAGCATTGATCTCTATGACGATATCTGGTATGAAATAGTTTGATAATAAAATATCTACGTCTGATAATCTACGTGGAAAATTATCCAAAACAAATCCGGTGGTAAAGCATGGGTTGTCAAACCAAATTTTAGATAATAAGTATTGAATAAGGTTATCTGGAAAAGTTACATCATTTTCGATGTATTCTCGAATTTTACCAATGCGTTCTGGGAAAATTTTAAGTTCCTCATGGAAAGTTGCATCAAGTCTGAGCACACTTTCCATATCGTTGGTTACAGGTAATTGAAAAGATTCCATAATTAAACTATCAAAACTTACATAATTTATTCCGAAATTATTTGCTAATTGTTCAGCTAGTAGTGTTTTGCCAGTACCAGGAACACCGATAATACAAATTCTGGGTGGTGGTAACAATGCGATAGGTTGGTCACTCAAAAATAAACGAGGATCAGTAAGAAAATCATTCATCGCACGTTCACTCGATAGAAAATAAAGTTGATCTTCAAATTGAACGGTAAAATTTTCTTTTCCTTTCCATAGAACAAAATACTGACTAAACGCTATCGGACAATAAATGTTTGTATTTCCCAATCTTCGATTCATTAGATAGAGGTCTGCAGAATTTGTCAAACCTGCATCTTCGCCATATTCTTCTTCATTGGTACCGATTCGACCGCCGTAATCAGATACCAATTTATTTCGCTGTTCTTCAGTCAAAATTGAAGCAGTAGATCTGTATCTATTCGCGTAGGTGATATAAGCTTCTGTTAACATTTGTTCCGTTAGTTTATCGAATGTATTTATTACTATTGGAGTTATTTCGTTTTCATCAAAATATCCTTGTACATTTTCCCACTCTGACTGGAACTGTTCTTGTTGTTGCTTGTGCGATTGTTTTAAATTTGCTAGATCTTTTTCTGATATTTTTACGGAGATATCAGTAGACATATTATTTACCAAATAACCGCTGCTTAAACCTTTAAATGTAATTCTCGATCTGGAGATACTCAAAGTAGGAATCTTGGCTACGATTGAAGGTCGTTTCAACTTAGTAAATAACTGATGGAAGTCAGATCTCGCAAAAATAAAATCTCTCAATTCTATCTTATTTTCAGTATTAAAATCATTCAGACAAAATATATCATCTGCTAGAAAGTCAGGAACCAGTGCTTTAATAAGTTCAAGATCTGGAAGCATTCCATCTATAACCCAGCCTCCAAGCCTGTTGCAGTTTTCGTAGTATGCGTTCTCGGCGTTCTCTATACTTATTTTGAACATATCAATTTTCTCCTCTAAAGTCAAAGTCATATCAGGAACGGTAGTAATATCAATGACATCATTAACGAACTGAGTCACAAACGTATCAAAAATCGTAGCAGGTGCTAGTGGCTCGGTGAACGTTAGAGGAAGATAATTCATTATTTTTTCGGGATCGTTTAAAATATCATTTATAACTGATAGTTGGGTTGGTAGATTCATTTCATAAAGTTCATATTCTAGCGCTTCTGTACTTGTTCGTTCATGTTCATAAAAATTTTCCAAAGTTTCCTCTTGAATGTTTTCTAATGTTGATTCAACAGGCTTTGTGGGGATTATTAATAATTCAATCTGTGCAATTATATCTAGGTTATCTTCAGGTTCTAATTTAATTTCAGATTTAGGTTTCACCGCCATCTCGAGTAACTCTAAAGCTCTGATTTGCCATTGTGCAATGTGCTCTTCTCTTTCTAATATACGTCTTTCGTTCGCTGCAACTAAACCTTCAGTAATTGCAGCCGTCCGTACATTTTCTATAAATTCCTCTTCTTTTTTCATCTTGTATTCATTTTCCAATACTTGCGGTTGTAAAATTTTGCAACTATACAGCAATGAAAAAGTGAGTGCTGTTAAGGATTTTCCAGCCTGTGGTGGACCAAAGATCCAAATGCGACATGTCGGTTCTGGTGACACTGGTTGAAGATACAAACGTGGATTTCTATAAAACTTCACTAGTGCTTCATCATCGCTCAAATAGAAAATTTTATTCATGAATTTTACTGCATTTTTTGAGATTCCGTTAACAATGTGCCCCTCTTTTAGCGCCACTGGGCATTTGAACTCCCAATTTGATAATTTCCATTTATACATAGGCCCTACAGTGAGTCGACTTCTTAACTCATTAAAGGTTTCTTCAACTGGTTGATCTTCAATTTTGAGTGCAGGAGTTTCACCTTCATCTCCAAGTTCTACACTGGCTAACTTTTCCGGTATCAAAACTGGTTGAAATGCCAATGTTTTTAACCGTAATCGAACATTAGTGAATATTCTTAACATTGATAATCGACCATCGACTTTAATGAAATGTTGAGGATCATGGTTTAAGATTGCTTCTTCAACCATACAGTGTACACGACATCTATATTGTCGTATTTGATCAGAAATACTTGGTTTAAAGTTTAATGGCAATCGCACTTTGTATGCCCGATTCCTATCATTATAATCTTCAAATGAATATTGATCACCGTCCACAAATGTTACATTTTCTTTGTCACCAAGTGGTGTATCTGTGTCTTCATCTATGGAAGGTAAAACGATTTCATTGCCCATCGAGATATCAAACCGGTATTGATCTCGTTTGCTTACAACATCTAAATTACTGCTCATTATATAAATTATAACAAAGGGCTTTTTAAGTAAAGTTAAGAGAAATGTAAATTGAGTTTCGGGTTGTGATAGTAAATAAAATGATTCAGTTTGTCTTATGATGTTCATGCTACTAGAACCAAGATCGGGTATATCTTCAAGTGGTGTTTCTTTTGGTTGTTCCACTGCATTATTTACATTTTCCTTTAGTTCCCTGTCATCTTCAGCATCTTCCGCTTCTGAAACGGCAGATTTTTCAGACACTAGTGAAACTTTTGCCCGTGATACAGATCCGGGGCGATCTGGTATTACTTCTGGAGGGAGCAAATCTTCAAATATTTCTTCCGCGTTAAAAACAGCCGACTCTGAACTGATTGGGTCTTCTTTATAATTATTATTAGGCAACATTGGGAAGCCGCTGATGACAAAACCACGGTGATGAGCCGTCTGGGTTTTGATGCGTTTCTCAACCAAACGGAGTATTACTTCTGGTCCAACCGCACGACCAGATTTTAAATTATATTCGATACATTTACCTGCCCGAGAACCCGAGAGGATTTCCTCTCGGATAACTGAATCCGGACTAATATAGACACATTTCCAATAGTCACTTATTAAACGAGATAGCTCAGATTCACCGATATCTGGTTTACCAACAATAACATAGGACACCGGAGTGGATGATAAATATGCTGATTCTGCATCTGCATCCGAATAACACCCAGCGGGTTCTTCAGATGAAATATCATGAGTCAATTTCTTGATATGTTTTATACGAAGTTGATAATTAAAATCTTCAGTAAAAGGATAGAATATAGAGGGTTTCGCGAATGATTCGAATAGCTCTCCTTTCTGTGGTTCATGCTCTTTAAAATCGGAATGATATATTTTGGGTAGATATAGCTCATTAGAAATGATTGTCTGATCTACTTGATAGTCGATGCAATCGTTGTTTTGTTGTGGTATAAGTTCAGTAATTTCACTCATTTTAAAACTAAAGTTGACAGCTTTCAAAATGACGTATTATGTTTGGAAAAACAGACGAACAATACCATGTCACGGATATAATTAAATTAATAGTTGTTTTAATTAATTTTTTACTAGTAACTGCGATTTTACATGCAACATTGTCATGTAATTATAAAATACGATGTGTAATTTTAAATCTAGGTTTTCGCATGCATTATAATAATAAATAAAATTGGATACTTATTTTCATTGGGGTTGATGGTACAGAAAGGGAAATTTTCAGCAGGCGCTTGACTCTTGGTGAGCACGTTGAAGAAGGTTGATTTGCCGACGTTGGGTACGCCGACGATGCCTACACGGAGGTTGGTGCCGACGCGGCCGATGAGCGGCTTCCTCTCCGGTTCTTCAGCCTTCTTCGGGGGCATGCTATGTTCAAAAAGGACAACCTCATCATGATTACAATACATAATTTACGGAGAACTCAACTTATATACATATATATGTATATATATATATAAAGGTTTATTCCTACTTATATAAAACATATCATTTGCAAAACTACACCGATCAACGTGTTATTTTGCATATAAACATATGGTGCGGCGATGTTAAATCTTTGTGTATAAAATTTATGATGGGCTTTAATTGCGCACGAATGTGCATATTTTCGAAATTTGAGTGTTTTTATGGTAAATATAACAGTTATAGGAGGAGACGCGCGGCCCACAGGGCATCCGGCAACAATTTTCATGAAGATTATACCGGTGTTTCGAGCTGTTTCTACCCTGCAATAACAATTCTTCGGTCTGATATCAAATGTGGTTAGTTTTAATCGAACTGTCTCGATATTCAGAACCAAGCGCTGCCCTAATGACGGACTAGCGCGCCTCGCACACTGCAATTTCAAATTAACCACTGACACAGGAATCGGTATTAATGTAATTATCGATGCGACTGCCCCAGGTCAACAGAACACAACAGCGGTAATTTCAAGCAAGACAGACCAAAAACTAAGAGCAATCGCGCGGCATATCATACCAACGCGCGCTCACTATTTAATATGGAAATCAGTTCGAGCGCGCGACGACGATTTCTCTATATCTATCATCAAATCACTACAACAACAACAACAACTTCAATTCTTTACATTTCCTACCATCGAAACGACTCAAATAAATCAATACGTTTGCTAATTTCAGTTTGAATAACACGCGCCACTTATACAGTTGTAGTACTACATCACAGATGTCACTAGTTGTACTAAACCAGAACACAGGACGACCTTAGAAATCTCACTAATCCAATTAATTAACAACTTTTATGAATAACATACTACGCAACTAAATTTAATACAACTTGTTAGTTCTCAAATTATCAATTAACGTAATTAATCAATACTTAAACGTCAAACATTACCTAACCTAGAAACTTAAATACAGTAAAAAAAGCTTGAATTAAGTGTTATTCGTTCATTTTAACGTTAAGCTACATTCGATTAGAGACGATGCATAGTATTGGTACATTTAGAAACACTTACTTTATTTATTATTGACCACAAATTGAAATATGACACACTTTATTTATAACACTCAACTCGTGGTGGTCTAACATTCACAGCTGGTGAGAGAAACCGGTATTGCTAAGTTGGTTGCAAGGCAACAGGCGTCTTTTAAATTTCTTATAATCAATCGCTAATTTGCAAATTAACTCTATATAATTACTTATATAAAATAATTTAACAATTAAATAAATATTGCATAACATTAAGTTGGATACATGCTTTTAGAAAATTACATTTATGTCTATAAAGTAGTCAGAGATTTTTTTTTTAAATTTGGGCATTTGTTTTTATGGAACAAAAAAAAGGATTTCTTAATTTTTATTTGAAAACTATTTATGCAAATGAATAAGTACTTAAGTATATAAAATAGAATGAGGGGTAAAGATGTGTGTAAAAAATTTGAAATATTTTTCACATACTTTGGTAGATTTAAAAAGGCATTAAGTTGAAATAAGATGAGGCCCCGTGAGCTTTATAGAATTAAGTTAATATCAATAATGACGTATATTACATGGCGGGCGTATACAAATTTTCCTCTATACGTACAAACATAATTTGGGCCATTACCAATAAAGGTATATTGTGATGACGGCCAAAGAAATATTTAAATTAATAAATTACAGGCTTCGGTATATTATTGACGCGTGTTTTACAAGAAGTAAACGTTACTGGCAAACAGAAAGACGAAATTGGCATGTACGGATCATTTATATAGCCGAAAATAATATACTCGACCACAAAGTAAATTGATCTAAGATATTATAATGATACTATAATTTGTTCATCTAATATTCTATACTATGTGTGTTCGGTTCGGATTTCGGCATTAGATAACAGATATTTCAAATATTAAATATGTCTGTTGTTCATTTGTCTCTTTGGCTGAATTCTATAAGGCTTCATAAAATAGCAATTAATTTTTTTCTTTCATTACTTCTTTCAGTTTTCAAAGAAGCCTATAGTTTAATATTTCATAGAAATACAATTATGTTTTGTTAATTCTTAGAAATTATATTTATTTATTCTTATATTTTCACTGATTTCAACATATATTTTATATTTATTACCAAATTAACAAAAAATGATTCATTGCGCTAAATTTATTTGTCATTTGAAGTAAAATATAGTTTAAACTTAAAATTGATCTATTGGTGAAATAGTAAACAATTCATGGGACTATCATGTTACCAACGACCTTAAATAAGATGTCATATAGTGAATGCGGGCGTCGACAACTGGTAGAAAACCGCAACCGATTGTTAGCAACAAAAATGTATTGTCCAGGGTGTATAACACGCGACATTGTGCACATCCGGTCTGTTTCGGCATCCGAAAGATTGAGCTGGAAACCTTTCGTTGCGCGACAATACTAAACATTTTGTATCGAGTTGTACACAATACACATTCACTCTGATGGGTTCTTTTGCCGACCGACAGCGACAGGAAGTGCCCAGTGACAAATTTATTTGTTACATATGCGATGAATATAAAAATTCGATACACTAAATAACATCGGTTTCAATTTCTTTTCTGAGACTTGTGTGATGTTAAATTTCCCGTAAAAGAATTTCTTTTGTTGTAACATTAATTGTTAAATAAATATTAGGTATAAATATATGTATATATATATATATATATAAATATAAAATGGCGTATTAAAAGCCAGCAATCGTTAATATCTAAATATGAATTGTGGTTTCAATGAAAACATCTGACATATCAAGTTAACATTTTGACAGGTTGTGGGCAAATGATTATTCCCCGTTAGTTAAAGCCGCTATTGTTCGACTAGGTATACCAATGTATAAGGAACTTGAAAATGTAATTAAAAATATAATTATTTTTATATGAAACAGTTTTTAATATCTAAAACAAACTGTCGTTTTCCGTCTATTAGAACAGTTGAGTGAGAACTGGATAGGGGGCGCCCTTAGGCTTATTCGATTAGCATGAAAATGAGATATCGGTCAGCCCTGGGTCCCAAAACTGATGGCTACAGAGAAATCACTTCAGAGGCCATCAACGAAGGGGTCTACAAAATATATTCAAATGAACATTTCTTAAATGTAATTATCAAGACTATATTTTAATTGCATTCAGTTCAAATACGTATTTATTTATTTATTTCTAAGAATTAATTCATTATTTATTACAAAATATTCGACAATTTTGAAGTGTAACCGCATGTTTTTAAGGGTATGTTTATGAAAGATTTCGGCAAAGGATCGTTAAGTTTTGAGCGGCTAGGTCAGACAGAGCAGAGCCGTCAAAGAACATTTTACGAGTCGTTCTCCGCTTCTGGACAACGTCAAATTCAAAGAATCCGCAATCATTCGACACGGATAAAGTGTCTAATTGGACCATGCTGACAGCCACACGTGTGGTCTTTGCGCAGCCAAAGAAAAGACAGATTGAATGCATGTATGCAGTTAAAATATTATAATATTTTATTATCTTCAAAGGATGTATAGAAAAAATTGAATTTTATGAAGATAATAAAAGTGCCCGAGTCACCGACTTTTGTTTTCGTCTATACTATATATTATAAAGCATCTTTTATATGGACTAACAATTATTCTTTTGTATCTTATGATGACACATCTTAAAAGGCGAATGAATTCGCAATATTCGTGTTTGTAAAATAATATAATAAATTCAATTCACCATTAGGTACCTACCAATATAAATAACAGAAAAGTGTTGTTTTGTTTCAAATGAATAACTAAAATAAAACAGATATTTTTTCGAGTACTACTATATTATGACAAAAGTTTCCCATTTATATATATATATATACATATTATACAATAACAAAGCGTACGCTACCTACCTACCTACATACATATATAATAAATAAAATATTATTTTGCGTTGTATTGTATAGAAGAGGGCGCTTATAACACAAGAGTTCTTCCTTCCGGTTTTCACATGGTCCATATGTGACAGGTCAACTCCACCCACCCACACACACACACACACATATGTATAGTAAATCGCAACAATGAAAATATTAGAAAAAGTATTCGCTATAGTAGTATATACATACATACATACATACATAAGGTTACAGTCTAAATACCAGCTGGTAACACACCTACTCGTTATTTTCGCGTTCGCTCTTTTATTTGATTTTGATGTCTCATAATACGAGGGGGCTCACGTGCCCCCTGTTTACCCCTGATGGGCGACAACGGACACCGCCTACCGCCATCCAAATAAAAGAAATACAAGGCGAAAAATATATAATTATGACTAATTTTTGTGTCAATAAAACATAATGAAATAACCGTGAGATATGTCACTCGGTTGTTGTGCGTACATACATACATTTATATATATATATATATATATATATTTGTTGTTTAGCGCGTGCCGTTATTTTCTGTCACCAGATGGCTTTCAAGAATTACACCACCCCTTGGTGTGTTGCACAATTTTTCGGTGCAAAGTGCAAGCTTTGGCGCGGCATTACAACATACGTTAGATTTGTTTTTATAATATGCAATTTAATAAGAAAATATGGGACTAAATGAAATGTTTTAAATGAATCAACAAACATTACAAGCTCGTAAAGAATAATCAGTAATTAAGCAAGTCGTTATCTCGAAAACAGAGGTAGTCACAAAGTCAAGATATCTAATATAGGTAAGACAGCGAAGCCATTATAATAAACACCTTTTTAACAAAAGCAGGACATAGGTTTTGTGTAGTTTTTATCTTGTCGGAACACCTTTTTATGATGCTGTGGCACAGGTCGTCGTCATTACCTATTACTTTTGGGTCAGTCGGTGGTGCGGTCAGCATCAGTCCGGCGAGTGACATGTGTCAGCGGGGCCGTTGTCCACTGGGGCGGCGCCGCGGGGCCCCCATTGTCTGCGCTGCCCTTAAATTTAATTCTTGAAAGGCGCCAACGAGACGCGGCGACCTTTGAAGTTAGCTTTTCATATTTTCTTACTTCCCCCATCCCCCTCGCACTCTCTATAGTATATTATTTGATGTGGGATAAGTTACTTCCTTTTAAAATGATAAACGACTCAACACTCCCACATACCAACATTGGATCACCGTGGTTATACGTTGTGATTGTTTAAGGGTGCCCGACTGTATTCTAATGATGGTACGAAACGGGCAGTGTTAGTTTTGAGATATATATAGGTATATAGCGAGGCCGACATAGTAAAGCGAATTCGATTCGGTGTTTAAATTATTTTTTCTTTCGATTAGTGGCACTGGCGCCTCTTGGCTACTTCATCTTTTTAAAAAGCCATTAGTCGAGGGAAAAATTAATTTAGTTATACTTTCTATCTCTAAGATTTTTAAATATATACCTATATTCACTATACTTAAACCTATAATATTATAAATTATGTTCCGCGTATAAAAGTTATTAATAAATCAAATAGACTGTTATGAATTCAATATTCAACATTTGATTTGAAAGAAAAAGCTTCTAAAATTGTCGTGGTAGATTTATGAATATTTTATTCAGAACCTGTCCCAATGTATGATTTACGTGCGGACAAAAAGCACCAGTTCTCAGAGCGCTATATAGCTATGTATGTATATATGGAAGAAAATAACCAAACTGAACATCACATGGACAGTGTCCAAAGTCTTGTCGGAATAGATATATGACCGCGCTAAGCTATTCCAGTGGCAAGGGGTATCTCTGGTGATAACAAGCACAATAGAGACCCTTCATGGACATACATAGAACTTATGTTTTATGGTGCGGTTTCCCACATCGTGAAAACATCGCTTGCTAAAACTTTACATCGTCAGAAATTTTATGTTTACTCTGTCCTCTGACCAAAGATTTACGGCGAAAGTTTCTACTTTTTTCGTATGAATATTTATGTGCATATGGAACATATGTGACGTTTGCTGGGAATTCGACCGTACGGATATTAAATTATCCTATACTATACCTACGAATTTTCTGCTAATGAAATATTCAACAACACGTGATTTTTCTGTTTAGCATAAGTATATTTTGTTGAAAATATCAAAGTTTTTATTTCAATACATATATACGAGGGTGGTCTGAAAAGTTTCCGACCTAACAAAGATACAAGACATTTTTCAGAATTTTATTTTTTATTTTTCAACATAGTTTCCTTGTAACTGTACACACTTCTCCCAGCGATGCTCCGAGCATCTCTGTAACCCGTCCAAATAGTACTCGGCGTTTTTCACTGCAAAATAATTGTTCACGAAGGTGATTGCCTCTTCATTTGACGAAAATCTCTGTCCTCCGAGCGCAATTTTTAGATGAGGGAACAAAAAGAAGTCGCTTGGTGAGTAAGGCGGATGGTCAAACCGTAATTCGTGGATTTTCGCCATGGCAACCGCTGAGGTGTGAGACATGTTTTTGGTCAAACGTGAGCACCCAACGCGGCACACAACGCGCGGACAGCTTTCTCATGTCTAAATGTTGATTTAATATGTGACAAACACTTTCTTTTGACATGTTCACAACCTCTGCTATCTCTCTCACTTTAATTCGGCGATCGTCTAGCACCATTTCGTATTAAATTTGTTACCGTTTCTTAGGATAAAGCTATATATGACATACATTGTGTTTTCTACAATAAACGCAATTAAAAGTACCTACATCCGAAAATTCAAAGGGCGAAATAAAAAAAAAACAAATAATAAACCTTGTGTTGCTAGAGAAAATATGTTGTCGATATATTTAAATTTTTCGTTGCTAGGATGTACTAATTATACAGATACTGATATATAGGCGCACCCGCGATATTAAGGTAAGTATATACAGAGTTTTTTGTAAGGGGCACGGGGGGACTAGGCATGGGAATTAAACGGTTGGGTGGAGACGCGCAACCAATCCAACCGCGCCATTCCCGCCGCCACTGACTTTGTTTTTATTGGAAGAGAACAGCCTAGTAAGTAGCGAAATTATAATAAGAGAGCGATTTCATTTCGAGCTCAATCGAAATGTATCATTATCCAGCACGGAACTTAGATACGAATTTGTTCAATGCAGTTGTTAACCAGAGTTGGCTTAAGGTTGTTTTTTTTTTTTAATTTTAATTCATTCTATTACGTATACCTAATACCAGTAACAACATTTTAAATATAATTAAACGTTGGTTATACTTCATAAAAATAAATGTTTAATAAAATAATATCCATAAAAGACTTTTTTTTACTATAGATATTATTTAATTTGATCAGTTGTAAGACGGCTCTGGGGTGTAGCACAGCAATAATACTTGAATAAAAAGAAATCTATTTAATTTTAATTCGAGGTATGGCGCCGTAGTTGTTCGTTCCTTTGCAATTATAAAATCCGCAGTAATATGGAAATCGTGCCAGTGTTGAACACAAAATTATTGTGGCATGCACCGTGTTTAGGGCGAATAATGATATAGTGCTTTAATGAGAGCTTTCTGTTAAGATAAGCTACTATACCGATATATCTATAGGTACAAACCACAAGCAGCCAACCAACCAACCAACCAACCAACACTCTATAATACCTACTATATAGTCCGCCATTTTACATTTCTCGTTGCCGTTTATTTTATTTTGTGTTGCTGTTAGGCCGTTTTATAATCGTTTTGAATACACGCGATTAAGCTATAAAATTGTCGGAGCACATGCAAGAATTGTCCACGAACTTTTGCAAATGATTATTGTGGTATGTTCAAGAAGTGATCGCTGCGCTGCGCTGCGTCAGTCGTCAACCGGCCACACATTATATGACGATTAACATTTGCAACAGCAGAAAAACACAAATACTACTTGGAAAATGCAATCATAGATGGTTGATGACTGCTGCTATTCCTTCATCGCGTAAACTAGTTTTAAAAAGATTGTTTTCGTCTTCTAAACTTGAAAATTACTAGTATTTGGTATTAGTTTAAACAAATATAAAGATATTTTAACTGATTCTTACCTACATACTATATGACGATATTAAAGTCGTTTAAACATATAGTGTCTGTTGGAACGATTGAATGTCTAACATAGCCAACCCTATATTTTTAATGGTAACCATTGTCGTAAAACGATGTAAAGAAAGATATCTTGAAGTGGAAATGTCCTTAAGGCATTAGTGGTAGGTACTAGACGTGATTGTGCATTAGAAAACGCTGGAAGCACTTGCAAAGCTGTACTTATCAAAGCTCTCAACTCGACCATCTTGTATGATCATCATATACCTATAGGTACATACCTCTAACGCTATGAAAATGACTAAACTACTATAATACAGATAAACGTTGCACATTTAAATATACCATTCCTTACATTTTCATCGATTTCAAACTTACATAGATTCTATTGGTTTCTCTGTGTAGGTATCTAAATGTTACACTCAAAACGAAATTGGTTGGAGTAATAGCATGTGCAAGTTGCAATAACCATTTTGATGTAGGTATGTGTAACATTTATCAAAACATTAAAATGAAAATAATAATTTTCATTTAATTATGTTAGTAAAGACTGTAATAGAAGATTGAAAAAATGGATTTCTTGTTTTTAATTTAATGATAGATATTTAGCGGTTAAACGAAATTATACAAGGTAATATATTATTTATGCAACAATCAATCGATACACATTACTCGACAGATTATACTTTTGCTCGTATGTATGTATAATATAAACATCTGCAGTGAATTGCACTGAATTTTCTTATACGTAGTAGGTATATTTTGTATAGGAAGGATATTAAAATACAAATGTTTAAACTTTCAAGAAAATATAATTATTCATAACGCTATATTAGACATTATTATGACTGGACATTTGTTAGTTTTCAAATGAACTTATAACCTAACAATATATTTATATGTATGGTGTGTATTATAACAAGTACCTACATACTTGTACTTGAGTATATTTTGTTTTCTTATTAAACAATTGACAAGCATAGTTGATACACATTTTATATTAAATATAATTTCTCATACCTACATAATGTATGTATGTATGTACCTATATATGTAGAGCGTTCATGGCCATAAACAGACGCGTCATTTTAGGGAAGGCAAAAAAGGTGTATTAACGTTAAAATCTCGAAATCAATTTGTTTTCATGATTACAATACTTACTTATAAGTTCGTATAAGAAAGTAAAAAATGAGTAGTATATATGTAAAGAGTAGGTTGCACCAGCAGATTAAATAGTGTGAACGAGGTGTATGTATGTATGTATGTATGTACTTGATGTAACAGCTGTTATTCATACAATTGTGTTTCATACTCTATAATATATGATTGACAAGAAAATAAGTATATAGGATTTGAAATGAGGGTATAAACAATACTTCAACTCTACAACCTCATCGGTTGTAACTGAATAATGATGCTGTGTGTGTGTGTGTGTGTGTATAATAGAATTGTCTACATACATACATACATACTGTATGATGATCAACGGTTTTGCCATTTAATTTCATTTTAAATATTTGTTATACTTTTTTAACAAGCTTTGAATGGAAATTAACCCAGATTTTTTTTTATCGGAATGACTGTTTTTCTTCATTAAATTGTAAATTTTAATAGCATAATATTAAAAATCAGGGTATTGCACAGATGCAAAAAAAAATCTTCTGATAAAGCGTCAATTGTTTATCAATTAATCAAAGATAAAATTCGCATATACACTTTTGATCCTTGACAGACAGTTGACAGTTTAATGAACCTTTCTACAATCGGGCCCAGTTTTAGTAGGGAAAAAATGTAAATATTTATGTATTTCAATTTATATGAACGCTTCGAAGCTTTCACTAAGTATAGATGTGATTAGAATATTTTGAAACGGAATATTTCTTTGATTTCTCAAACAATTTCACATTCGTCATGTGAATGTTGTATAATAAGTTAATTGACGAAATTAAATAAATTTGTTAGTTAAATGAGGAAGATGTAATTAAAAAAAAAGAATAATATCAAATTAATGCAATTAAGTTTGGTTATGTTAACATTAGAAATCAACGAAACAAGATGCGCTGTATTATATTTTTTTGTTGTAATTATAATTAATTAATTAAAAACAACATGTATTAATTAATTTCATATATACGCGATCTAATTAGATTTCGACCATCAGTGCATATAGGTATATCTAATTATCAATTGGATTCTCTAAAAGTATTTCCATATGTTGAATTCCTTTCTCAGAATAACGAATAGACTAATTTGGCTTTGTTAGGTTATTTTGTATTCCAGAAAAATATATTACCTACTATGCAAGTTAGATACGCTATATAGTTTGTCATATACGTATGTATGTATGTATGTATGTATGTACCTAATTGTATATCCATATCATATGATTTCCCAGTACGAATGCACTGGACTCGAACGTTGTCTAATCATATGTATTACACATACCAACCCCGTTACATACATACATACATATGTGAAACTATAATCATATTAGTGGACATCACAAATGATACAAAACTGCTCGTCTATTGTTTGTAAAATACACAGAACTTTCCCGGATATCAAACGAAATGTCTCATAGGTATACTTATATAAATAGTGTTATTAAGCATAATAGGACAACCACTTGTTCGAAAATGGCGTAGAATTTATTTAATTTACCTAACCATTTTTTTTTTTTTTAATCTTTAAATATGCACCTATAATACCAACCTTGTGCCAATTTTAAATCTTTAAGTATTAAAATAGTTTAAAAATAAAACACATCTATACTCTTATCTTATCGTAGTTTACATTTACGGGTATACTTCCTTATATACCTATATTAACAAGTATTATTATCCATCGACTATTATTACCCGTTCTAATAACGTACGCTGCTTTTAACATGCATCAAGAATATATCGCATGCAAATTGTAATTTCATTCCAAACGATTAAATTTATTTATTGCACACAACAAATGACGCTAAAAAACAACGAAAAACACTAATAAAAATTAAAAAATAATATAAAAAGTATCAAAAGAAAAGGATATTCAATCGGTTACTGCGCTATAATAATAGTTGATTGCTTTCGACAACTGATTGTTACTCGATCAGTAACTAGACTCACATCATTTTGTACTTGTATTATCTTTATGTGAATACCTATACGTGAATATTATTAGTCAAGTGTAACGAGTTGTATGTAATCATATTTGTTATAAGATTATGCATCATTTTATTTATAAGCAATATTGTTTCAAATTGTTTGAGTACCTATTTTACAGATTGCAGACAATGTTAAATGTTTTTTTTTTTTTTGGTTTTTGAAACTAAAATGTTTATTATTAAGGATCTGGTAACGATTTCCATTGGCGAAGCGATTCAGAGTTCAATTCTATTAGTTCTAAATTCGTGACAGATGTGTTAGGACCCCCCTAGCCTCAGTAATAACATAGCACACGTGGATGAGGTTGTTCTCTGTTATAGAGCGCGACCCGTAGTGCACGTAAACGCTTCTTAAGAAGAAGAATACTGGACTGTAATTGCTACGTATTAATTCGATTTGCAAGCGTTTCCGGTGCAACCGGGTTAAAAAGAAACACAGGCCAACATCCGGGGACCCGCTGCGTCGGGAATTACGGGGTCTGCGAAACGTGCGACAAAAGGGAACACGCAAGGCGTGGTCCACTATCGTTTCGTTTGTAAAAGAGGTAAATTTTTCATAAAGAAACTGGAATTGCGAACGGTTACCCGACGCCCAGCCCTTTTTACTGAATGGTTACCCTAAAAAATTGAGGGATTATTATTATTTAAATATTCCGGTTGCATTCATATTAAGGGTAGTTTAATTTTGTAGCTGTTACATCTACGGCACCAAAAGTTCTTATCATTTTACGAGATATTATATGTTTTGAAGACACAAAAAGTGATATAGAACTTGCAAATGTAATCTTGTGTTGATAGTACCTATAGTTGTATTTTTATTGTCCTCTGTCGTAATAGCGATATTTGTTTTATGTTTAAAGCTTATGACTTTTTATGTTTCGTGCTGGTAATTTAGCACCTTTCTACCTGTACTATGGTATAGAAAAAGTTGTTGCAATTTATGTGGCGCAGTTATACCTTTACGACTTGCCGCTCCTGTCCGACAATCAGTTCTGCGGAGGTGGCGCCACTCAGTCGCTATAGATGTTCGTTCTTTTGTTTCTTTGCAAATTGTTTTTTCGTCCCTTTTACATTAACTTTCAGAATTAATTATCCACCGTCCACGACAAACTAGATTTTGGAAAGAACCCATAACATTACGATTTTCTCATCACACATACATACATACATACATACATAGATGTTCAGAAATGGGGATTTGTGATGGTGTATAACTTATTGATGAACAATTTTCATGTGAACCACCATTGAGATACCTAAGTGGATGCCAGTCAAACAAATGCGATGAAATGTCATTTAATTGTATATCAGGCTAGTCAAGTCGTTAGCCAATCGTTAAATAAAATAAAAGTGTTTATAACTACTTGATGCCGTGTAGGTATATGTTCAAAAAGGTTCCAAGTTCAGCTATAGGTAATTGCGGACCCAGAAAACCATCACTTTTCTTTTCAAGTCTAATACTCAGTTCTTGCGTCTATCAAACTGTCATTTGCGTCGACTGATGGTCATCTGATTACACGACCTCCGGCGATAATATAAAAATCACAATGTTTCAAAATGATCGTCTATTTGGAAAGAAATAGACATTTTTGTTTCACTGAATTAGATACAACTTCATAAGACATTTTCTATCTGGTTTGTTTTCCTAACGCATTGTTATTTTTAACAGTGTAATTGAAACATCTGCAAATAATATAAATGCATATATTGCGTTGTTATAAATGTGCTCGGAGCCTTTATAGCAAATGCTTGTAGTCAATGGTCGTCAATATAGATATATACCATCATCATCACCCAATCTACCCGTATCGCTTATTGTTAAATCTAATATGTATGTACTACATACATACATAGATACATCAAACAAAGAAACGTGACGCGAAACACCTTTTGCACATTTTGCGCGTGTCTACCTCCTGGTGGTGCAACCGTCGTTTGAAGGGGTGGAGATGTACCGGCCCCTGACTCGTGCTCGCCCGTGTCTCCGCCGTCCTTTCAAGGAGTTGCTCTGACACCCAGTCCAAGGACCACACAGAGTGCCAGTGTCACATATGGAACTCATAAACGACACCATATACTTCTTTCTTTGGAACTATCTGCTCTGTGCGTCCCACATTTTATTATTATTATTATTATTATTATTGTAACGTGTGTAGCTCGTAAATTACTACTAGCGGCAAAGATAACATTATATGTTTAGCGCTTTGGCGGGATTTTTAAGTGTGAGAACACTAAACTAGTAAAACTTTTAATGTTTTTGATTTGAGTGTCTATTGGCCAAGCGTTAAGTATTTTCTAAATAAACTTTCGAATGTTATACCTACATGAACGAATAAATATGAATTGCTATAATTAAACTATTTGTTTTTTTGCAATAATTAGAAAATTATTGAAATAAGAATCAAAAGAATTTATTGGATAGCGACTCAGTTGAATTGGTATATCTATTTATGCAATGAATTATAATAGGTAGATTATTGAGTCATCTTTGGCAAAAAATATTTAATAGTTATCAAAAAGAAATATTTTTAACCATCATATAGGTAATAGGTAAAAAAAAAAAGAATAGCAATAAACAAAAAAATTAATTCGACTTGGATATCTACCTATATAATAATGTTCACGTGACTTGATCAAGGTTCGCGTGTTCGCGACCAACGCCGGCCCCACCTGGCTGTTGTCGGTCATGGTGGGGTGCCAACCAATGGGCAACGTGCGGGCGGAGCGGTCCATGGTGCCGTGCATATCATTATATCACGGGGGCATCACACATACACATGTTTATTCATGAATACGCGCCAAAGTTGCACGTGAAAGACGTTATCGCCGCTCTAAGCCAGCGTCGACCATTTTATTTTGCCGCATCATTACTTTACCGATGATGATATGGAAAACTGGAACGTCCGGTCTCTGGTGCTGCACCAATGAGAGCGGGCCCCGATGAATGACAAGTTACGCAGTATAAACTTGATGCTAGTAAATAAAATCTTTACAGTACCTATATATTTACCTATCTGGTTAATTTTCGTTAAAAACACTTATTTTACTTTGTTTGTATTATATGTTTGAGGAAACAGATTGAAATTATTGTAATTTCGTTAAGTATGGTTAGATAACTAAATTATAGGACATTTATAGGTATACATATTATCCACTTTTTGTTTATTGGTTTTCTTTCCACAAAGGAATTATCATCATAAATCATTTATATATATATATATATATTAACGAATTTTTTATCTGTATTAGAACAATAAATAATATTTTTAATTATTTGGTTTAGATGACTCTAGTGATTCATATTTGTTTAATAGCTATTAAAATTTTCAAATAGTTAAAACTGTTTCGTGCGTTTTATAAATAATTAAAAATAAATTTGTTTCTTCGTATAGGAGAACGTAAAAAAAGAAATGAAGCCACAGTTAAGAAAATTGTTGGTTAGTTAAAAATTTAAGAATCATTACACAAATAGTAAGCATTAATCAGAGTTTTAAAGTTAGAAAATTACAGTAATTTCACTGACGTATAGACAAAGTTTCTAATTAACAAATGCCAATTAATCTTAAACCATCATAGTATAATGAACTAGCTCTAATTTATCATATTGTTTAAGTACAGTTTTGTACATTTATTTTGCAAACTTATATAGGTACTTTAAGCTTTACTTATCTACCATATCTCTGCTAAACTTTTATTCAATTTATTATAATTCTGCAGAATATTTTGGCGCGTAGTTATATTATTTTAAAACTGTTGAACAAAGGACGTAAATGAACAATAAAAGTTTTCAAATAGCCATTTATTTTGGTATATGTGTGCTTAGTTTTGTGTATGGCTGTCTCAGTGTGTGTATAGGTGTCAATTAGCTAATACCGAAAGTCAGTTCCATTGACGTGCAACGGGCTGGAAATGAGGGACTCGGAATAATAGCCACACGGGTGACAGATCAAAGAGGGTGCAAATAAACGACGCTAGCGCTAACACTCCATGTGTGTGTGTGTGTGTGTGTGTGTGTGTGTGTGTGTTGTGTACGCTATTTTAGACGTCGAATTCGTTTATATACATAAGCGACTCGTCAATATTTTTCTATTTTTCATATACAAATTACAGTACCTATTAGTTAAACATTCCCCATATTTATATTGATATTTAATTTGCGATAGAAAATGAATATAATCAATCAAAACTAAAGTTTAGATTTATATTTATTACCTAAGTAAAATTACAAAAACAAGTGAATCAATTATAATTAACATTAAATGAATTGGAGTGTAGAAATGTTCTTTTTTATCCATGTATTGAAATCTTCAAGTGTTGATAATTCCCTCTCTGAACGACACCACTGGTTTAGCATTCGTTTGACATTGCATAAATTTCCGCATGTATTTTGACGGTGTGTTCATCCACGAGGGCAATGATGGTTTAGTGTAACCTCGCTGGCTATTTAGTAGCCAATGACTGGAAAATGTATTCAGTATCGACGACGGTGTAGTGGGGTTCCCATCGCTGCGACATCCCACGGGAATATATCATAAAACTATCTCTATATAACTGTAGGGGGTGCTAACACCGAGGATGATATGTTCACGCGTCTGTATTTAATCCTGAACTCATGTCTATGAATACGATGTGTTTAGCCAACTGAATCTAGATTTTGTTTTGCTAATGATTTTTTAACACCGATGGGATTTCATATATAAATACAGAGATATATACCTTAGCCCTTGTCTAATGTTTTTTTTTTATATGTAAACATTTATTAAATTTGCTATAATTATTTTATGCACAATAGACAAATTATTTAATACTTATTTTAATTTGATAACAATTTAGATTGTTGTGATATTATAAAGCAAAATACATATTAATACATCACAATATTTTCTTAGAAATGCATCGTTTAAAAGTCCTATAAAAAAGTTAAACCTCAAATACGCAACCAGTTGTTCGAGAAGGTTACAAAGTTGGCCGGCATCACACAGTAGCCAGTATACGAACGATAATAATATAGCACTAGTTAAACAGAAAAGTAGATAGGTACTACAAAAGAAAGAAAATTGGACAATTCTGTATAAACCAGCTGATGTATGTATGTACATACATACATACATACATACATATATTGCCAATGGATCCTTACAAAGCATTGACCTGTACATACATATATACTATAAACGTTATTTAGCGCAATTACACTATAGGTATCCAAATTCGCCACACGGCATACCGACAGTTCGTCAGTGTGTAGTGTGCCGCGGACAACTATACAATTTAGGGTATTGTTCGCTGATTACAGAGGTACAGTGCCGAATGTTAGTCACCCCTGGCTGTTCGTGACCAAACGGGTCACGATTCTTTTCTGCACAAGACGCCTGGCTAAGGCAAGTGACCAAACAACAATAACAACCACACATAAGTACCTTCATTAGGTACTACTACATGCAGCACTAAGAATCAATTTCGAATCATTGCCAAAGACACAAACCTCGAAAAGAAACGCACTAATGTTTCGCTATAAATAAGTAATTATTTTATAATCAAGTCGATATAGGTACCTATATATATTTTTATTATCTGTTGATTTCGCACAATCGGTTTTTGCATGCAAATAACTATAAATCGAATTACAGCTAGGTACTATAAATAAATAAATAAATAAATATACGATACGTAAATTTGTGTACCATAGAATTATGATTAGCATTTTCACAAATATGAACGTATCTGACTACATATACGTAATATGCGGATATCGACACGTCGTTGTGTGTGTGTGATAATATAATGTATCAAAGGCAGAACTGAATACCCGCCTTAATAAGACATTGGCTTCCTCCTCGTTCGTTTTACAACTGAAAACGACATGGACAATTACCTGGAGGATACATGCGACAAATAGCCGCATCCACCTACTGTATATACCTACCTACCTACGTACACTGTCGCACATCCCATAATTATATTAATTTCTCTCTACCCCCCCCCCCCCCTGCACTAGAGACTGGCCACCCACCCCTTTTCATTGTTAACTAGTTGCCGGTAGGACGACCAGGAGCGCGCGGTGTATTGTTGTGCATCTTTCATGAACGTGGATTCGCTACCTTGCTGCTGCTGCTGCTGCTGCTGCCGCTGCCGTTTTCCTTAATAATTATTGATATTATACCCCGTCGTCGTGCATGCATCATGTCCTATTATTTACCGTTTCCCATTGTACGGAAAAAATAACTTTTAAATTATATACAATTTTTGTGAAAACATATGTATGTATGTACCTATGCGTATATATGATGTCCCCTTGTAGTAGGTATGTTCTCCATCACATGCTATATTTATATATACATATAACTACGTACGTACGTACGTATGTATGTATGTATGTATGTTTAATATAACGCTTTGTGTAGGTACTAATACAAGTTTGAAAAAGTAAACTGTTCTAAATATTTCTTAGTTACATGAACAACACTTTACCTAGATGATACAAATAGTAATTATATAAATGTTCGTGCATAAATTCATAGATGCTGATGGCACAACCTTGTGGTCACCAATGTCCTCGTATTGCAATCTTTTTATTTATTTTTATTAAATAAAACACGCAATCAACAAAGAAAACAATATAGGTACATAACATATGCATTTGATAAATTATAAAAGAAACTAATCAAACATGGTATGTATGTACATTCAAGGATTAAAAGTACCTACATGGTGATGATGATATTACTAAAGATTCGTAGCCGTAGCTAGGTATATTGTCACCATTTTATTTTTATTTTTTTTGCATCCGTAACAGATCTAGCCTATTGATCCGAAATAGGCGTATAATATTACGAAATGGTTAAGAAAAAGTCGATAGGTTTATAGGCAATTTCGATTTGATGGTTTCAAAGAAGAAACTGAATACTTTTGTTGGAAGATAAAAGCGGAAACTTGATGGCTAATAAAATCTAGGTCAGTGCTTTTATCTGATGGGAAACTATAAAATTTGGTGCATTCGAAAATTATTGGCAACATTTGTCTAAATCACTTCTGCTTTTTATATACAATTAGAAAAACTTCTTAAATTTGTACTTTTAATAGTGTATTTATTGCATTAACCTAATGATTTTGTTTTTAAATAAACATCTAGTGAAAGGCAACAGAATTATAAATATAGAACTGAAATTGTTTTTTATTTACTTGAACAATTAGGTATAAAAGATATGACGTGTATCTAATTAGCATTGTAAATAGTACCTAATCATCGCCCAATTTGAATAGAATGGCCAAAATCACTTTGACTAGAAAATGTATTTGGTAAGAAAACTTGGTTTTGTACTCAACGCTATCAACGTTATTGTTGTGGTTTTTTTTCTATACCTACTGCGTTTCCTAGGAAATTTTACTTGCAAAAATGTTTTTGGTTAGGTACTTAAAAATCGTTGTTAACTAGTTCATTTGCATAGTCGTCGACTGTTTTGATATATTGACATGGGTATAAACATGATAGATATTTTTGCAAAATACACGTGTTTTATTTATGGTCTTTTCTCAGAAACTTATCGTAAATAGATAACGTATTAAAACGTTTTTACTTTTTATCAAAACGAATATATGTAGGTATAGCTATCCTAATATTCATTGCGTTTATTGTTTTTTTTTTGTCATACCTAACTTTTAATTTATAAAATTACTATAAATACTAATAAATTAGATGTGTTCTCATCGAACGTTCAAGTCTAGGTATATAATTTTTAAAATAATCACTACACCGCCATTGTTGACATCTTCACTTTGCAATGATGAAATAAAATGTAAATTTGAATTGATATCTTAAAAAAAAAAGAAAGCACGGTGTCATTTTGATGACATAGGCATCATGTAAATAATTCAGTGATCAAATCAGTATACATGAGTGTTTTTGTATGTAAATTGTTAATGCAATGCACTCTTTAACACAAATATTATCTAGTGCAAACAGTCATAGAATAAATTACAGACACACACACACACACACACACAGGCTGACACAAATTTCCGTTAATTGTTAAGCAAAGTGTCAGCAGGTGCCAAACATTACCAGCATTGTATACCTACATACATATGTACCTATACATTGAAAGTTCTTTGACATCAAGGAAGTTAGTTATTTCTTTATAATTGCAAGTGTGATGTGATGTATAAACATAAATGTGTTGGACAGATGTGTATTGCTAATATTGATCAATTAAAATTACACTATCGGTTCGTCTATTTTTTTTTACTATCGTAGCTATAATAAGGAAGCCATTCTGCAATTACGTACTAATTACGTTTAACTATATTATTAATATTTACATTTTTTTGTCATTCGATAGCATTTAATAACACTTCCCGCAGAAACTATTCGTTGGGAATTTTTTTCTGTTGGTAATTGTTTTGTTTTTACAACTTGGAGAAGTTACATGACAATATTTAGATCTATTGTTTATTTTTTTTTTTTTCACCTGCATACCATCAATTCAAGGGAAATATCGTCAAGGACGAAGTGCTTAGAAAGAAAATTAACCATTGATAATAAATGTTACAATTCCAATATCTCGATTAGCAATGATCGCAATTGAACAAAGAAATGACTAAAATAAGAATGCAACATGTTTAATTATCCGGTTCCAAAATGTCTAGACAATTTCCATAAAAATAGAATGTTTTTTTTTTAAACTTCACTATAATTATTAAATATCTATAATTATTGTCTTGAAATACCTAATAATAGCAGTTCTTTTGATTAATATATAAATCAAAATTATTATTAAATCACACATTTTTAGGTAGGTTGGTATATGAATAAATAGAATTTATAATTGCTATATTTTGTTATAACTAAACAATAAGTATATTTAGTAAGTATATAAAATGTAATATAAGTATTGCCACATCAATTACATTTCACAATAATGTGTTTTAATCAAATTCAAATGACATTATATATATATGTATATAGGTATATATCCAGTATAAATTTTAATATTATCTTCTGATGTTTCTAAGGTGTAAAAATGAAATGCCAAGCGACACTCCTTTCAATCTGATCGGTAATAAATCGGAGAACGTTCAATGATGATTGAGCAAGTATCCAAAGTCACACCTATCCGATGTTTCGGTTATTGAATCGGAGCGTTTGTGTGATACAAGTAGGTACGTACACGCCTTTGAACCGAATTCGTCATGGGACATGTTTTAGGGCTCCGCTCGCGCAGATGGCCACTTTCGAACGCTCTGAGGGCCCTGATCGGTTCCGGAGGTGTGACGAACTATTCGTTCCGCGTTCTTGTCGCATAAAAAGAAAGCAACAAATCTGTACCACTACACACATTAGCTAACTTATATTAACCATTTGTTATAGCTATTATTGTATATCGGTCCAATTCATGACATTGATATGCATTATGTATTTCATTTCAAATGGAACATTTCGAACGAGGGCTGATTTTTATTGTTTTTCGTTTAATTATTACCTATTAAGTTTGTGTCGTTGCGACTGAAACTGGACTAGGTATAGAGTAGCATTTTAATTATAGGTATATTTCTGCATGATGCTTGTTTGTAAATATTTTCTAGTTATGATAGGTGAAAGTTTTTCATATATGTATGTAGGTACCTAATAGGTATGTATATAATATATGAGAGGTTTAATAAATGGTTTCGGATTTGATGCTAATCAAATAGGCTAATTAAGTTACTACTGGAATTTGATCTGTAATATTTTCACAATATTGCTACATATAGTAAACTAGTAATTATATTGTTATTATTTAAGTAACATATGATCAAGAAATGTTTGCAATAGATATACATAGGTAATATAATTTAATGATATTCAAATTATTTATTTCATCGATATACATACATAAATACTTATAAGTTGTGAATACGTTGGCCAACAACCATTATGTACGAGGGGTGGTCTGAAAAGTTTCCGACCTCAACATGAAGATAGCAGCACTCGTAAATAAAAGCTAGGGAATTTCGTTGTTCATCTGTTGACAGTTACTCACTAAAGTTTCAGCCATTTTGGACGCGCAGTTGTTATGTAACAGTCGTTTGAGTGAGTTGATGTGAGTGTTTTTATGAAAATGGACAAAATCGAGTATGGGAGCTGTCATCAAATATTTGTTTTTGAAAGGCAATACGCCTACGCAAATCAAAGATGAGTTGGATTCTGTGTATGGGGACTCTGCACCATCATTTACCACAGTGAAATTTTGGGCAGCTGAATTTAAACGGGGCCGTAAGAGCTTGGGAGACGATGAACGTTCGGGACGTCCAAAAACTGCAACTGAGAAAGCTGTCCGCGCGTTGGGTGCCGCGTTTGCTCACGTTAGACCAAAAACGCACCGTCTCACACCTCAGCGGTTGCCATGGCGAAAATCCACGAATTACGGTTTGATCATCCGCCTTCTTACTCACCAGATTTAGCCCCAAGCGACTTCTTTTTGTTCCCTCATCTAAAAATTGCGCTCGGAGGACAGAGGTTTTCGTCAAATCACCTTCGTGAACAATTATTTTGCAGAGAAAAACGCCGAGTACTATTTGGACGGGTTACAGAGATGCTCGGAGCATCGCTGGGAGAAGTGTGTAGCGTTACAAGGAGACTATGTTGAAAAAAATAAAATTCTGAAAAAATGTCTTGTATCTTTTTTAGGTCGGAAACTTTTCAGACCACCCTCGTATTTATGTATATAGTAATCAAATAGTAAAATGTTTCATTTAGGTGTGATTCATTTTGCAATAATGTATTTTTATTTATTTATTAATACTGATTAATATATTGTACTGGATGAGGCTTTTCAGTTGCTCAAATCCTTTATTATCCTCGACTAGGGTAACTAAACACCAGTAGTGTCCAGTGGTCGTTATTTTCGACTCGCATCTAGTGGAATTATTGCGGGTGTGGTAATAGGCAACAAGAATCCTATATCTGAAGCTGCTGCACAGCTCGAAAACAACGCTGACTTGTTGTTTTTAGCGTGGTTTCAGAAGAAATCATTAGTCACGTACAATTCCATTAGTTACCCCATGATTAGAGGGATGTTAAGTCTATACCACATTCACTTGTGTTGGCTGTGTTTTTCCTACTGCCAACTGTGGTTTACGTCGTTTACGTAAATAAGTTTACACAAATATGTGTATTAGGAGATTTATTTTTATCTGCTGGAAGATTTTAATCATAGTTATTTTGTTAGAAAACGAATTTAATATTCTATAAAAATACTTCAGCCGCTATAAAAACAGTAACTGGTTTGATGGCAAAAAAGTCAGATCACGCAGCATCCCCTTTCGTTGGTTGTCAGCATATTGATACTGCCGGCTCGGTTTTCATTTCTGATTGTGATTGTGCGGTCACAATTTAACGGGTCGTCGATTCGTTGACAGAGTATACTACACAACATCCCTTCAGCCGTGTATCCCTCTGATTTAAGGGTAATAGCACATACACACACACACACACACAGTACAGAACAGAACAGAATACAGAACAAGGGTGAGTGAAAATCAACGCGCATCACATAGAGGTTGCAATGTGACTTATTATCACAAGCAAGCGTTATATATCAGAGAGGAAACAAGGATGATTGTTAACGACGGACTCTGGTAGTGTTTCCGACACACGATATATATAATTCACTAGGTGTATGAAATGCTGGATACATATTTGACAGTTACAGGGGACAAACATATGAAACACTATAGGTACTGTTCACGAAAGCTATGTATGTATGTAAAGTTAACATTTCAAAATATAGAACGATTAATTGAATTGCAATTACGTAAAGATTTCAGGGGGATAAGATTTACAGTTATAAATCGTGATTGTGTAGATGGAATAGCGTTAGTAATCCTTGCAACCGATAGTAGGTAGTTGGAACGTGCGGTTACTACTAGGTACATTAACTGGTGTTTTAAACCGGAGCAGCTGACTTTAAAATTACCGGTTACCGGATCATTTCATCATGGTGTGCAGTTAGTCAACAATCATCATCGAACCGAACGTTGGTCGGTCGGTCGGTCGGTCGTTTGATCGAGTTGAGCAAATGCATTGCAACCATCAGTGGGTTTGCAAACGCAATTCTAAATACAAACTTCAATTATTTGTTTGCACCATTTTTTCCTTTTTGTTGCTAATACAATATCAAATCAGGTTGGCGTAATCAGTATACTGTTCCGGCCAATAAGCGGGTATATTTACGATAAAGTACAAAGTATGTTGTGCTGGTTCTTCCCATAGGTAATCATTTGCATTTGCTGTATTATTAGTCATTTTAATTTGTGCGAATCATGGCAATATTGCATTTCCTTAACGAAAGAAATATTGTGAATTATGTTTTAATTTAATGTTGTATACTATATCGATGAGGATTTTAATTTATTTTTTTTAATTTGACTTATCCTACATTAGTCGAAAAAAAGCACTTAGGCAAAACTGATCAATTATACAACGAATACAGTTGTAATTGATAATTTGTCAACAACGAACCCCAAATAAATACTTGACTAGTATTTATCTAACATCTCATGTTTCCATAAAATCGTGTTACAAACATCAATAAATAACACATTTATTAAGTGTGTGTGTGTGTGTGTAGATAGTATTAAGTAGGATTAGAAGCAAATATTTATTCAGGATCGTGGTGGTATGTGATAGTGCATCAAAAAGAAGACAAAGTAGCAGCGAAATAAGACTGTATCGAGCATGGCCTCCCCTGACTAAAGTGAGTGAACGTGGCCGACATACAGGGCGACAAACATAATGGGAACAATACAGAAGCCATAGATCTTTCACATAACCATCAAGCATTGTGCCCGGCAGCCTCATGGGACATTTGCACCATATTTTACAGAAATGGCCCCATTAGATGCTATTACCAACGAGGGTGCAATGCCGAAACCGATCCCAAGCATCAGACCACATCACTGAGACCGCTTGCATACGCGCAACTATATATGCGTACATATACATATACATACGAGTACATACATCTAAAGGCTTTTGTCACAATCATTGTTGTAAAACCAAATTATATTCTTTATTATATTCACAAAGATCACATATAAATCATCGTTTCATGTTCACACAATTAATAGATGACAATCCATTTATAGAATTTACCAACATTATACCTATTCTTTGACATTTTTCATTTATACGTATTTACATAACTTATTATTGTAAAATTTGACCTCTAAACTTAAAAATAATCACACAGATATTAATCATTTTTATTAACGTTTGATTTAATAAATAAAGCACTAGCTTAGTGTAAAATAAAAATTTTCTATTTATGTATATGATCAAACGAATTAATATAATTTAATTTGACGTTATGTGAAACTACGGCGCCCTATAGCCAAAATACATTGTTGCTATCGTAGATCCATCATCCCTTAATCTATTCTTTCGTCGCACATGCTATCAATCTGTCTTTCATGAACAACAACAACAACAATATATAACAGATATTCTCGTCGTTTAACAAACATCGAAACACGCATAACCTCCTTACGGTTTGGCCCCTGCCGTCCTCCTAACTTATTCTCCGCCCCAGATGACACAAGCAAGCCGTTTATTTTTTTTATTATTATTATTTGTTACAAAATTTATATAAAATGGGTGGATACACGATATCAGGGACATACTGTATATATATATATATATATATACCACACCCAGGTGTCGCTATGTCTTTTGTTAACACACACACACACACACATACACATTTGTGCTGGGGCACAGATAGATATTATTGTGTCTGTGAACATAAATGAATGAATGAAAACCAAACGTATGTAGGTATATGCAGGGATATTCAAAGTTGTAGGTATATGTTTTGTTGTTGGGCGTTATCCTGGAGGGCTGTACCGGCCAAACCCGCCACATCATACCGATTTGATACAGCAACGAAAACTGCTCAGACGGAAAATTAGCGCGATTTTATGTATAGCGTTCTTTTGCTTTGTTTATGATGGGCTTGCCAAAATATAAACACAAAACAAACAAATTGATTCTATATTAAATAAATAATATTACATATAGAACTTCTAATAATACATTAATTTGTGACTGTTGTTATTTATTATGATCATTTTACCAAACAAAAAAAGCTACAACAATAAAAACGTTAAGCAACACGTTCAAATATAATAATTATGTAGCACACAAAAATAAAATTGTCAATTTACTAGGGTATGCAGGTATGTTTACCTAACGTACGTGTAGTAATTGGAGTCTATAATATAAATAATACATAATTTTCTCACGTAGGTTAATACCAAGTGTTGTTAAGTAAGTAAACTTGTGTAAAACATGAATAAAGGCAGTCAGCGAGTGTACGTTAAAGATACTTACACGACAAGTTGGAGTGAATGAATTTTCGTTCTATTATAATATTGTGTTTTGGTGGTAGTGCTGCCAAAACGGGTGGAACTTGCAATACGAGCCAAGAGAATCTCGATCGTTAATCACGGGGACTGTGCGTTGTGCCATTGAATAGTTTCACTCAAAATTGCAACCGATTTCTTTTTTGTGGTTGTATTTTTCTATTTCTGAAGAGTTCAATACACAAATGACTATGTGCTTTTCACAGGGTGGTCTATTGCCAATGAATGTTGTAGTTATTATAAGGTTACTTTTACTAGTCTCCTCCTATATACATATATATATATATATACTATATATGGTTCATATAAATAACACAAACCCAATAGGTATGTTGTTATCTATTGTATTCCACTAGTTGTGTATAATATATTTTTAAGTTTGTCAATGATTTTACAACTTAAGAATGAAAACTACTGTGACTATTGACTAAACATTCTATAGTTTTGTATAACAGAATAGGTTTTTGTACAATTGTTAAGGGATTGGTAGTTTATTTTACAAATTTGCCAACATCAATTTTGTATTCTGAAAAATTGTCTACAAAGTTACTATATTTTAAATACCTACATTAGTAGGTATGTAATTATATTATTAGTCACAATTAACATACACATAAATTAAATTTGAACAAATCTATGTTTGGTGTTTACCTATATAAAATTAAATTACACAATTTCTATTTCTACTACATACATGCAATATACTACATTTTATATTTAAATAATTTTATTTGTAATCTAAACTAAAAATAAAATCAAACTAACTAGGTATAGGTATACCTATATACTTAACGTTTTTTTTTTTTTTTTATGAAATCTATTTTCTGTTCTTTAAAACGAATATTCTAGATAATAATCTTACTTATATATTTCTATATTATATTGTTTACGGTCAATTTGCTATAAATCTAGTTGTTGAAAACATATGTCCAGGTTGTTGAGGTTTTCTTTACCATAGCAAAGTAAGCGGTAAATTGCGAAACCACATTCAGTATGCTTTCTGCTGTTGTTACTCAATTATTTTATAAAATATTCGCTCGGTTTTAGAGGCCGTGTTTGTTGCACACTGCACAGATGGTTAGTTAGTTAGTCAGTCGGTCCGTTCGATCGGCAATATGGCAGAAACGCAATTAAGAACAATGCTAAACTAATAGAGAAATTTTCTGCCCAATTTCGTTCGCAATAACAATTACTTAAAACATAATCACGTATAGTAGGTAAGTGAGTTGTTTCCGTTTAGTAGGTAGGTATATAAATAACACGATAACATTCTATACGGTGATTACCTATATCAACATTTGAGCATTTGGCCAAAAACATACAAGGCTAAGTTTTATGATGAAACTGATATTTAACTAGCACAGGAAATTACTTAAAATGGGGCTATGCAAATTATTATACGATTGATATAATTCGCACTAAAGAAAAACAAAAATCTCATCTAAATTCCAATTATATAATAAAGATCAAGTATTAAAGATTGATGATTAAGATAATCGCATAACCGCAAGAAATTAATTTAATATTTGTTAAACACACAGGAAGTTAAAATCTCAACAACAACAACAACAACTATATGTATGTATGTATGTATACGTTACACACTATTCGTTTAATAATCATCAAGTTAAAGTACGGGGAAAAGAAATAAAAAGTAGAAATTAAATAAGGTGGTATTAGGTACATACATACATACATACATAGACGTTTTTAGTATATAACATAACTGTCCACTGAACTCAAATATGAAATATATCATTAGCTTCCAAATAAAGAGAACTTAATTATAATGATTAAACCAATATGTGTATATTGTGCATGTATACACAGAAACACACACATGCATAGTACATATATACCACACCTGTGTTGCTTCAGCTGAAGACCGCTAGATGTCAGGTGGCTGACTAGAATTGCGGTTGTTGCGGTTAACGCTGCATAAAAGAAAATAACACAAAATATATACCAAATTATTAGGTATTGTTCCAATCAATTACACATATGGTCCATAGTATTTAATATTTTCAAAATTATTATATACATACATTTAGATTATTCTAACAACTTATTGCATGTGCATATCTGCAATATTCTCGAATGAAAATTAACAATTTTTTTAAAAATGTATTTACACTATTTTTTTCATCCAACTTATTGTGAATTTATATTAAAATTAACAATTATTTTACGATTTAAATTGGCCATACTTTTCTGCATACATGAAAAAAAATAGATGGTTGATTGTAAGTAAGAAAAAGTAGGTGTTGCTCCGGTGCAATGGGTTATCTGTCAGTGTAAATCCGGGAGGTTCCAACCACGCCAGAACGCGCCTTTTGCCGCCCTCAACCGCCTCCAGGACGGCCACGTCAATCCTGCTGTTCTTAAGTCATAAATGTACCTACTTATAAGTACATATCGAGTACTTTGAATAAATAATTTATTACATTTTCTATTCATAATCAATTTACAAATTTTAATAAAATATCCTATAGCCATAGTTATATATTTAAACTAGTTTCAGAAGAAGAAGAAAAAAAAACTTCCGTTAAATTAAACAAAACACTTAGTTTTTTTTTTCTCGATTGAAAACAACAGCATGATCTCTCCAATAAGCACATAAATGTACATACATACCTACACAGCTAATAATAAATAATAATGCGGTCTTACACAAACAACAAAGACAAAACAAAGTGAAAATAAAACAAAAAGGGGGGGTGACGATACAAACGCTCGTCAAAAGAAAAGTTTTAGACAGCCCGCGTGGCATCAAAAAATTAACCGCGCGTCGCGTTAATTGTAAAACAAAGCCAACGCTAATCGCTAAAGAAGATCAGTGAAGCGTTGAAAAAGTGTGAAAAACGCACGGCGACAGGTCCACAAGAGTGTTCACAGAGGTGTGAATTTCGATTTGATTGTTTCCACCGTTTGTTTCACCAACAATGATTAAACAATTAAGAGTTGCCACCCCGTTAAGGCAGATGTTTGATTTGACGATGATTGTTTGATTGTTTTTGAGCAGTGATTGAGGAGTTTTTTTTTGTTTTTTTTTTCCTTCTAGACAATTGAACGACCGGTATTTTTGCGTGTGTTTTTCCTGGTGGGTTTGGTCGCCGGTGACGCCTACTGCCACGACGGAGTATGCGACATCTGACACCTGCACGTGGTGCTCTAGGAGGCGGACCTCGTTCCCAAACGGTCGTGTGCTCTGAACGCACCGTTGCAACAAGACATTGCATTGCTGCCAATAGATCTGTTTCACAGATGTTTTGACGGAATCTACATACATACCATAAATATTTCTTAGAAATGTAAACACACTTTATTTAACATTTTACCTTCGCAACGAATTATTGATAGTCACATTGCATTTACTCTAACAACACTGATCTTGATTTAGTATTCTATACCAAATAACAAATGCCAACCAAATACAATTTCACTGTTTACTTTGCATCAAATATATTTCTATTTATATACATATACAAACTATAAAACATTCATTATTAACATTCCTATAACGGTTTCACATATCTTAAATGAGGACAGCCAACTTGGTATGATTCTTTATATTATTATTTCATAAGAATTTAGCTTTGAATACATCATTTTCGTGTTGAAATCGCAATAGAACGATTTAGGGTATATTATCTATAATTGCTACGCTAAAATGTCAATGTATCGAATATCTCTTGTCACCATTCGTCATTTCGGCAACCAACAATATCGATCGATTTCCGAAGAGTGTCACATTCCTTGTCGGAGGGCAAAGAGGTCATCAGTTGTTATTTGACCTATCTAGATTCTTGTTGAGCAGTGAGCCGTGCGCGCGTGCTTGTGTCCAACCGGAAGCGAGTGTCAAATGTTTATTTACTCAAATTTCAATAAGTAGCACGTGCGATGCCGCCGATATATACTTTGTTACAGGGCACTCCGCTCCTCCCATCTTCCATCACTGTATTTTCTTCGTTTTACAACTGTGTCGGCAGTTTCTGGAATCAATCTAATTAGAATAGTTTTACAAATGTTTAATAGGACATTGATGAACGGTCTTTGCGTTGTCAAACAATCACAGATGGGGGTGTCGTTCTTTTGCTTCATATATCACTACTTCACTAAAATAGTTATTTTTAAAAGAACTAAACTATGTTGTACTTATTTATTTTTGTGAAATTTCTAAAATAAGTTCAAAATATAGTTGATAAATGTGCGATTTATATTTAGTGGAAGTAAATTTCCATACGGTAGTTTATAGAATATATACATGTTAACTGAACAACAAAAATCTTCTCACATATCCTGTGGCTTCGGATGATTAAAATCTTGTCCCAACTAATGTGTGTTTATGTGACAAAATGCATGGTACATAATTTAAAATTGAAAGTTTTTGTTTCAGTTGAACAGAAACAGTAAATTAATATTTCGTTTATTAATATGTTGTTTCAGTGTTGTGTATAGGGTAGCCACTATAGCCAAAGCCAGGCGCTTTCGTTCTGCGGTACGTTTGATCTTCTTGTTCTGGATTACATGCATAATCATGATTAATTAAACCACTAACCAACCGACCACATGTGCTGATCATCACATCACCCCTCCTATATACACATTATGACAACTATACTTTGTATATGTATGTACATATGTTTTTATATTATAAATCACCTCAAATATTTCACTACTCAACATTATGAAAGCTAAGAATGACATACACATTTTTCTGTAGAAACTAAGAATTAATAACGAATCACAAGTTTTACTATTGCATATTTCCAATATATAATATATAAACCAACACAAAAATGTCTATTTATTTTCATATATCTAATCACACAATGATTGATAAGCTGACTAAAATTCAAACGGTTCATTTCAGAATCTGCACATAACCATAGCAACTCAATCTCTACACTCAATTCTGTGAAAAATCATCCGATAAATCACGCAGCCATTGTGAACTTGGTCGTATCATTTTTCGAGCCGAGGAATGCTAATTAGAAGAACACAGACACAGACCGCGCGAGCAGTGTTAAAAAAAAAACATCTGCAGTGCCTCAGCGCTGGACTTTCTTTTAAACGTGGTAAGTATGTATATTTTGTTTAAATAGAAAGGATACTAAAATAAAATATAATATAATAATTCATTACGTTATATTAGAAATTGTTATGGCTAAAATCTAACAAAATATTTTTTCATAAGTATAATTTCCTATACCTACGTAACCATGGAAACATAAATAAAAAATTCAAGAATATCAATTACAATTTTCTTGTAATCGGTGTATTTTTAGAAGAAAAATTTTAAACAAAAGTTGTGCATAATATTTTTTTGCGAGTCATATACAAATCTTAAGTTTAAAGTTTGATGATTGTAGCGTTGACAGTTTTGGTTGTAGAATGCTAACACACACACACACACACACACATGTGGAATTCAGAAAATTGTCAGACTTGACTCAGGGAAAGTTATAAAATATATTTCCGTTAAAATCTCAAGAACGAAAAATGTAATAATTATTAAACTTGTACTTCGCATAAGAAAGTAAAACAAAAACCGTCACAGATTGAGGGTGCCCAAATTTCACGGCAACGCACAATCGCCACTATGAATATGGGGTTAATTTGATGCAATCCTCTGCGAAATTGGCTCCGAATTCAATGAGGTGGTCGTCCTCCACCCCCAGCCGCCCTGCGACTATTTAATAGAGCTTCAGTGGCTGCCTGATGCTATAGTCTGTGATGTAACTATTACAAAAGCGCCAATCACATTGTAAATTCCGCCCTGATCGTGTTCTGTTTCAATAGAACGGCGTCGTCAAGGGCTTATATGGCTATGGCGTCGGCCGTGTGCACGCCACCTTTGAACTCTGTTTGCAAATGAATCCGATTGTCACTTTTTCTAGTGTGCGATGCTGTATGTATGTATGTATCTCTTTAATCCCAGCATCACACAGCGCAGCGCTCGTAACTCGAACTTCAAAGCCAAAGCCAAATGCCATTTACATTCGTTTTTTTTTCCATCACATTTTCAACGCAAGCAAACACAAATTGAACAATTTTCTCGTTAGCATTACCTTATTCTTTACCCCCCACCCCTCCCATCCCGTTTCCCTATTTTATCCTACTTTAAATATATACATATATTCGTCGTTTACATTTTTATAAATCTTTTGAACACGTTTTGTAGTTAAGTGTAATATATTTACTGAACAATTTCAACTCGTCACGGGTAACAAAAAACCTTTTTACATACGTTGTCTGCCAAGCGGGCTAGTTAACCGACGCGCTAAAATCATTAGTCATCTCTGAATAGAGGCCGTGGTTTAAATTTAGACGCCCGTTTAAACAGTGCGACAAGGTATCTTCCACTTTTTCTTTATTTCATTTCGCATCGTGTATAATATGAATGATCTGTCATCTGGTACGTTTACATGATATGATTGATTGTATTCGGTGCGACATGACACCGCGAAAAGATATATGGAACGACAGCTGAACTCGAGATTGACTTGTGAATGAAGACATGTATGAATGTTTACTAGAAAATATTCTTAAGCTATACAAAATTTATAGATTACAGGAAAACGTAAATTATTTTTTTAATTATAGCGACAGGTAATTTATAAATTGTTATTTGAAATTTAATATTTATTTAGTAGAATGTATGTAAGTAGCAACACATACACTTATTCAAACCTGTCACCAAGGATTAATATTGGTATTATTTCAATTTATATTTTTACTAATATCTGGATTTAAAACCTTTTGTTGTATTTTAAAATAGTATCTATCAGACTTGTTTGTTAAGCATTTAGTAAATTTCTATTTTCATGTTACCTATATTAAATTACCTATTTATTTTTTATATATAAAATACTCATACGTAACTTTTAATTGAATATAATACTAAGAAGAATATAAAAACCTTATGAAATAAATGTATGACGACGTTGTTAGTGAACAGTGTTTTTGTAACTGATCCAAAAGTGGCCGTTTTTAGCCCACATATACAACCCTCTTATGTTTTGTCACGGTAAACCGGATATGAATAATACCGCATAACTAATTTCCTTTGGCGTTAGATGTGGTGAAAGTGCCATCATAGCCAAACGCAAGCAGAGTGTGGCGCGGCTGCAACTTTAAGTAATTTTGTAGTGTGTTGTGATGATGCATGGGACACCTTGACAACTCTTTCCTCGCGACGACGGTTTTTTGTTTGTTTTCGGCGGCAGGATGCTTTGCAAATGAAAAACGGCGGCGCGTTCGTTGTCTGTCTCACTTGCCATAACACATGCCAACAAGAATTAGCTGCTAATATTTCACCGTTTCAAATACACAAGAATAATGGTTGTTTCTAGAAAATAATTTATTTTCACCCAAAAAATACATGTTTTGTTTTTACAAATATTTATTTATTTTTTTACTTTCTCATACGAATGTATGTATGTATGTATGTACATATATACAAAGAAGTATTGTAATCATGCGAATTTTGGAACTCAAGATTTTAACGGAAATACACCTTTTAACCTTCCCTGAGTTAATTCCAACTATTTTCGAAATTACGTGTGTGTGTGTGTGTGTGTGTGTGTGTGTGTGTGTAAATTGCTTTACAACCAAAACTGCCAAAGCTATGATCTTGAAAATTTAAACTTAATATAATTTAAACATAAATTTTACATTTTAGATGCTTTTCGAAAATGCAGTCGATTGAAGATGCTTGCTGTTCATCCTATCGGCAGTTCAATGAGCCTGAGGAACCATTTTCAATCAGAAGACTCGTCATCAACTTCTGGAGGAAGCTACAGGATTTTAAGAAATGAACGAAGACGATGAAATTGTAAGTATTATTTACATTATTTTATTTATTACGTTTGGATTAATGAATTTAAATATTTAATCTAATTAATTTTATTTATTTACTTATTTCAGAAAACGCAGTTGATGGAAGTTCCTTGCAGTCCATTGGCAGTTCAACGATCAGCATCCCCTTACCCCTAAATAGATTAAAACAATTATTGCAGTCCATCGGCAGTTCGAAAATAAGCGCCCCATCCCTCCTAACAAATTAAAAAATATATGATTTATTATAAGTATATTATGTTTTAACTGAATTTATATGTTTTAGTTATTTATTTATAAGCAATTGTTCTTGGAACAATGATTTTTGTACTTGTTTAATCAATTTATATATGAGTATGTGTGTTTAATGAAACTGTATCATAAATTAATTAATTAAATGGGTAAATCTAAATTAGCATGACTTTTTGTTCTGAAACGAAATCCTTTTTCCTCTATTTTTATTTTCAGGATAATACACAGCAAAGGGCTCTTCAAAAGTAAGTATCTAGGTATGTACCTATGTACATTTGATATTAAATATTTTCTGATGTATGATTAGTAACTAAATAAAATATCTACGCCATAATAATAATTGATAGAGCTCTGTGGAGCTTTTAATTAATTCTTTTCAATTTTTGTTAAAATTTCGTTAAAATTTTGGTAAAAGTTTTTAAAAGGTGTGAAAAATTAATTAAAATTTTGAGGTTATATATAACCTAAAAATTTCAATTAAGATTTTAAATTTTTGTTAAAATTTAGTCAAAAATTTCTTAAAAATATTTAAATGGTGTGAAATTTTAATTAAAATTTTGAGGTTATATATAACCTAAAAATTTCAATTAAAAAATTTTCAATTTTTGTTAAATTTTGGTCAAATTTTTGATCAAAATTTTTAAAAGGTGTGAAAAATTAATTAAAATTTTGAGGTTATATATAACCTAAAAATTTCAATTAAGATTTTTAAATTTTTGTTAAAATTTAGTCAAAAATTTCTTAAAAATATTTAAATGGTGTGAAATTTTAATTAAAATTTTGAGGTTATATATAACCTAAAAATTTCAATTAAAAATTTTCAATTTTTGTTAAATTTTGGTCAAAATTTTTGATCAAAATTTTTAAAAGGTGTGAAATTTTAATTAAAATTTTGAGGTTATATATAACCTAAAAATTTCAATTAAGATTTTTAAATTTTTGTTAAAATTTAGTCAAAAATTTCTTAAAAATATTTAAATCGTGTGAAATTTTAATTAAAATTTTGAGGTTATATATAACCTAAAAATTTCAATTAAAAATTTTCAATTTTTGTTAAATTTTGGTCAAATTTTTGATCAACATTTTTAAAAGGTGTGAAATTTTAATTAAAATTTTGAGGTTATATATAACCTAAAAATTTCAATTAAGATTTTTAAATTTTTGTTAAAATTTAGTCAAAAATTTCTTAAAAATATTTAAATGGTGTGAAATTTTAATTAAAATTTTGAGGTTATATATAACCTAAAAATTTCAATTAAAAATTTTCAATTTTTGTTAAATTTTGGTCAAATTTTTGATCAAAATTTTTAAAAGGTGTGAAATTTTAATTAAAATTTTGAGGTTATATATAACCTAAAAATTTCAATTAAGATTTTAAATTTTTGTTAAAATTTAGTCAAAAATTTCTTAAAAATATTTAAATGGTGTGAAATTTTAATTAAAATTTTGAGGTTATATATAACCTAAAAATTTCAATTAAAAATTTCAATTTTTGTTAAATTTTGGTCAAATTTTTGATCAACATTTTTAAAAGGTGTGAAATTTTAATTAAAATTTTGAGGTTATATATAACCTAAAAATTTCAATTAAGATTTTTAAATTTTTGTTAAAATTTAGTCAAAAATTTCTTAAAAAATATTTAAATGGTGTGAAATTTTAATTAAAATTTTGAGGTTATATATAACCTAAAAATTTCAATTAAAAATTTTCAATTTTTGTTAAATTTTGGTCAAATTTTTGATCAACATTTTTAAAAGGTGTGAAATTTTAATTAAAATTTTGAGGTTATATATAACCTAAAAATTTCAATTAAGATTTTTAAATTTTTGTTAAAATTTAGTCAAAAATTTCTTAAAAATATTTAAATGGTGTGAAATTTTAATTAAAATTTTGAGGTTATATATAACCTAAAAATTTCAATTAAAAATTTTCAATTTTTGTTAAATTTTGGTCAAATTTTTGATCAAAATTTTTAAAAGGTGTGAAATTTTAATTAAAATTTTGAGGTTATATATAACCTAAAAATTTCAATTAAGATTTTTAAATTTTTGTTAAAATTTAGTCAAAAAATTTCTTAAAAATATTTAAATGGTGTGAAATTTTAATTAAAATTTTGAGGTTATATATAACCTAAAAATTTCAATTAAAAATTTTCAATTTTGTTAAATTTTGGTCAAATTTTTGATCAAAATTTTAAAAGGTGTGAAATTTTAATTAAAATTTTGAGGTTATATAACCTAAAAATTTCAATTAAGATTTTTAAATTTTTGTTAAAATTTAGTCAAAAATTTCTTAAAAATATTTAAATGGTGTGAAATTTTAATTAAAATTTTGAGGTTATATATAACCTAAAAATTTCAATTAAAATTTTTAAATTTTTGTTAAAATTTGGTCAAAATTTTCATAAAAAAATTTAAACAGTGTGAAATTTTAATTAAAATTTTGAGGTTATATATAACCTAAAAATTTCAATTAGCGCCTTTTACATTATTTTCGACTAAAATTTTACAAAAGTAAATTGATATTTTAAGAAAGTTTATAACTTGAATGTTAACTACTTTTAAGATTATTTTAAGAAGTATTTCGGGACGATTCTTTGAAATTTCTGTCGACATAGGCAAGACTATATAGCCTTGGTGTTTTTTCGGTTTTTATAAAATCCGTTTTTAATTAATTCTGCGGGAACCAGCAGCGCCACAGAGCTCTATCGCGGTTTCGCACTAGGTACTCACCTAATCAAAAATTAGAGACGCTAAAAAAAAATGAGGTTAAAGGATTTAGATGCAAAATAAAAAGTCATGCTAATTTGGATTTACCCATTTAATTAATTAATTAATTTATGATACAATTGCATTAGACACTACATACCCATATATAAATTGATTAATATAAGTACAAAAATCATTGTTACAAGCGCAATTGTAAATAAATAAATAATTCGAACATATAAATTTAGTTAAAAAGTAATATATAATAAATCATATTTATTTTAATCTGTTTAGTGGTTAGGGGGTACTGATCTTTGATGGGCCACCAGGATTTTTCGTCGACTGCATTTTCTGAAATAAATAAATAAATAAAATTAATTAAATATTTATATTCAAAACGAATTCATTTAAACTGTAAATTAATTCAAACGTAATAAATAAAATAATGTAAACAATACATACAATTGCATTGTCTTCATTCATTTCTTAGAATCCTCTAGCTTCTTCCAGAAGTTGATGACGATGTGTTCTTCAGGCTCAATGAACTGCCGATAGATGAATTATGTGAGAATGCGGTCCTCGGAATAAATTGATAAAAGTTGTGAGCAAGTGAATAGAAGTTTTTAAGGATAGAGTTAAGTGGCGAAAGATTGTCAAGATTTGAATGGATGTCAAAGGTTTTCTACTACCCTATTTGATGGGAATAGACACATGAAGTTTTGTATGTATGTATGTACCTATATGGATGTATGTATGTACATACATACATATGTGTTATACGTTTATATTTATTTATTTTTACATACAATGCCCAATAAACACTCATATAGATAATTAGGTACAATTAATTTGACAAATACATGGAATAATTAATAATAATTTGCTAATTAGATTCTGCATAGTTTGACACCCGAAGACAGTTTCTCAAATGACATATTTTTTAGGAGCCTCCGAATATTTTATCGTTGAAATTTTAAGTTGCACAGCTGTTATTCATTATCCAAAAGAAGAAATTCAAGTTAGAAACAAGCATTGCCTGTGCCAATGCCTAAAGTTTAGTATAATGAATCAATAAAACTATTCTAGATATATACTTAATTAGATGTGGTGGTTAAGTATTCGCCAACATAAAATCTATCCATAGTAATGTAAATAAATTAAATCATAATTGAATAAACTGTAATGCGCCCTCAAGGAAGTCAAAACATTACTAAATCAAATAATAAAGTAACGATATTCATGAACAAACATTAGTAACGGACCGCTAAATGTATGTATGTACTACAGCAAAGCATGCAGCGATAACCTAATTTACAAAGATTCCGAATCATCAGCAAATATAATTCAATGATTTATTTGTCATTCTGTGCTTATGTCGAGAGGATGTCCCCCACATTTGAGTTTGGTTACGGGGTCTTCTGTTCGCTACGCGCGCCGTTTGCCAGCAATGGCCTCTATTAATCTTCATTTGACAATGGCCCTTGCGAATAAATCGCTTCGCTAAAGTCCCCGGGGGGCATACAGTGTGTGGGGCGGCGACCACGGAACAAGATGTTAGTAATGAAGTTGGTGGTTGATATTCAATGATGCACACAAATCGTATAACACATTTGCATTAGGTACCATCCAAAACTATAGCTACTAATTTTTTTGGCCTACTATATTTTATTCATTGATATCAATCTTGATTTCTAAACATTTTACTATCTATGGTTTTTCTGGATAAACTACGAAAGTTCTAGTATAGAAAATTGCTATTTCACCAAGAAATTGAGTGTGTTCGACTTAAATCATTCTTTGATCTTTCAAATATTAATATTTGTCTCTAATTAGTATGGTTAAATAATGTTTTTGTATGTAAATATTATTATTTATACCTAATATATCCTGAATATATATATATATATATGTATGTGAAAACATTGCCAGCGTTTGCTTCAAGAATAACCAATTTTCAAAATTGATTATTGGAGTAAAGTTAAAATATTTAACTATCTAATAAAATGAATTTATAATAGGTATATATATAGAAATAAATAATTTTACCTTTTTTGATGAAGATCAGTTGCTGAGGAAATGTTGCAGCACACTTTTACTTATCATAATCTCTGTAGAATATAATTTAATTAATATTCTAGTATGTATAACCGTTGATTGTATAACCCACAGACACAATACTGGAGATATTTTACACAATGTTATTGACAATTACTGAGTGATAATCAACAATGCCGAAAAGATACATAGAAAGCAACCCACCACTGCCACCGCTGTCGAGTAAATTGATATGAACAACAATGATGCGCAGCGTGTGTATAAATCTTGCTTTTAATCAGCGTCACAATGTTCCCATCCCCTCTTTAACTACTGTACCGCCACCCGTGGTTCTGATATGTATATAGCCGGTAACTTTAGTGGGTGTCTCAAATAGGGGAATTGTCATTGTATGCCATTTCAAAACAAATAGGTACCTACTATAAGGCATTTAAAATAAAAACAGATCTAGGATAATATAAAGGTTAGCTTGAAACATGATTCCATATTGAAAATTAATTATATTTTAATATCAACGTGTCTCACAAAAGCTTTAAAATTTCACATTTATACACAAAAGTATACAGTATCTTGGACGCGAATATTTCTTTAGCAAGAAGATTGACTTCTTCTTCTTTTTTTGTTGCTTCACTCTAAATTACGAAAAGATAAATTCAAAATGGTCTTGTCGCCTAAAGAAATATTCGTGCAATCCTCCGAATGAGTGTACATCATCATCATCATCATACATTTTACAATAGATATAATAATAATAATAATAATAATTACTTCTTTCTTTTAAGAATTACAATTAAATATTTATAATATGTACAAATAGATATCTCCTGTTTCTGATAAGCTGCTTGGAATAAGCGAACGGCCGAGTGTCCTCACACAGACAAAAGTACATAAAAGTACGTTGATAAGAGAGGGGCACCTATATACAAAGGGTGGGGGGGGGGGGGGGGGGTGGATTTCAAGGAGGGGCGGTTGGGTAGTGTGAAATTGTGATGTATCCATGTGGGGCCCCGCGGCTACTGACGGTGAAGCGGGGCACCCCACCTGCCTCAGACTAGACCTGGAGGCTTCACATCCAGACCCTGAACCATATCCAAGTTGGACATGGACTGTGGAGGTGGAGTGTGTCCCATACTCGCCGGGCTACTTACATTATTGGTAGTCATATCACTTTGGCTGTTCTCCTCGGAATCGGAACACGAATCCGAGCTCCCCTTTTTGCCGGTGCCGTTGTGTGTCTTGACGTGTTTGGCAAGATGATCGCTACGCATAAACCGCTTATTGCACACGGGACAAGCGAATCGCTTTTCGCCGGTGTGCGTGCGCAAGTGGCGCTGCAATTCATCGGATCTCGTAAAGCGTTTGCCGCAGAACAACCAGTTGCAAACAAATGGCCGTTCGCCGGTATGCCACCGTAGATGCGCTTTCAAATGCGAAGTCTTGCCATACACCTTACCACAACCTGGTATGTGGCAACTGTGAATGTTCTTTTTACGGAGATGCACTCCTGCGGGCCCTAAACGCTCTGCCTCTTGGCAATTTGGACAATCACAAGTTGCCCGACCTGTATACCGTCGTTGTGATCTAGGCGAAGGTACTTGTGGCGGCAAGGAAGCGCCGCCGGATGTAGGACTCGGTGCAGAAGCACCGTGATGGTGGCTCAACCCGAACGAAGCACCAACACCTTGTGCTCCGGGCAGCATGCTTTTGTACGTGTCTTGCAATAAGTGCTGTCCCGATGACAGCAGATGATGGGCCGTGTTTGTCGCGGCGAGTGAGTGTGTCAGACTTGAATAGTCCGAAGACGCGGCGTAATTGGCGGCGGCCATTTGCGCGTGCATTCCAGCGCCGCTCATATCTAACCAACTCCCAGCGGTGGCAGCGGCTGAATGCACATCCCACCACGATCCGGCTGTGTTGACTCCTTCGCCAGCCTTTATGGCACTGTGATGTGACGCAGTATTGAATGGCCACGATTCGTACGGATGTCGCGAGTACACTGAGCCAAGATGATGCGCCGTTGCGGCGCCCTCGACCTTCCCCAACAGAGCACTCTGGTGGTGGTCCACCGCTGGTTGGGAACTAGCACCGGGAAAATATAAATCACTGCCGTATGAGCCACCGCCAGCGCCACTGGAGCATGAGGTCATCACTGGTCGCGTTGAATACGTAGTGCCCATGCTGGCCGAACTGACCGCTCGTTGTGTGGACATGGATAGTGTACCAGAAGTGGCGATACCGGACGAGCTGGCCAGTCCTGGCGAATGGGCTCCTTGGGGTGATTTCTTCCATGGATGAAAGCCTTTTCCGACTGCTGCATCGGCCAGCGGTGGCGGCGATTTACTCGACAGCTTATTACATTGGGCGGCGAGCATCGCCAAAGGCGTACCTCGTAAACTCGGGTGTTCCTGCAACAACAAAAATCAAACAAACAATTAATATTTCATTAATTATTATTATTACTACTACTACTAACATGGCAGCAATATGTGTTATCCTAATATTTATGTTGACTGCACTAGTACCTACATTGATATATGATTGTAATGTATGTAGGTATACTGTTTTGGAAAATTGCATATAGGTATTGTATGTGTATTTCACTTGTTACAAAAACCAATTTAAATGTTTGTTGCTGCTAATATGACTAGGAATTATGTTTGCTTGTCGATTTAATGATACGATACTATTAGAGTATATTAGATATGTATCAAACAAACAGCAAATTTCAATCAATATCCATCCAGCGATGATTGGATAAAGATTACGCCGGATGTTATCTTTATGATGAAACAACGTCTTGCCTGAGGAACGATATCGTCGCCAAGGGTAATAAGTAATAACCAACAAGGTCGCCGGGTACAGTTTGCTTTTCTAATGGATTTCTGAACGTCAGGTAAAAAAGCCTAATGAAGTCGGGCGGCGGATCTATTCCGATGTAAATGGAGAAACGAAGGGTCCGTCCGTCCGTCAGGAAATTATTAGTGCGGCGGCGGTGGCTGCGGCGGTAGCGACGTCAGCGGCGGTGATGCACTCGCAGAGAGAAAGATGAGAGTGCGTTGCGCTGTATTCCAGCCCTGCCCACTACTTACGGTCCCGTGACTTGATTTACAGTCGAATGCGGCACAACAAACGCCACCGATGCGCTACTGCTGACCATGCACCCAGCATACATCAAACTCACCGGACACCTTAAATAACATTCGCTTCTTGTCTCTCTCTTTCTCTATGTCTCTCTTGTTGTACCTATATATATATATATTGATTAATATTTTGAGTTATCACGTGCAGCGGCGGGATTTTCTCACGGCCCGTAATTAATACAGAGGGGCGTGAGTGGGAAGGAAAAGAACCTTAGCGTTAGAAGCCATCACATGACGAGTACCTTTCCACTAGTGCGATATTAAAGAAAACAAAATGCGACTTTTCTGACTTGATTATTGTTTATTAAGAAAAAAGAAGTAGAAAGTATTCAATAAAAGTAAATCAGTGAGGATATAAATTTCAATCTAATAGAATAAGTAAACAATGCATCCGGCAATTATCATGGTCCACGTCTGCGGTCATCAGAGATTAGTTATTGGTCCTGCAGCAATTATCTAGCGAGCGGGTGCTTGATGTGTGGATGAGTGAGTGTGTGTGTGTCTGCTTGCTGTTCGGTCTTCGGTGGCCGATGCGATGCGATGCGGCGCCGAGGATTTCATTACAGACTTGATTAAGGTCGGTCGTTTCGCGTACACGCACACAGACTTAATCACAAGATGGCAACGCTTGTGACGTCACAACGCGGCTGGTTGCTACACAGCGGAGCCAAGTAATAAAGCACCGTCTCTTCCCGACATCGTTTGTCTAATTACAGGCCAGTTCGATACTCAAATTACTTCATTAGTACAATGAACGCGCCATCATCGTACGTACGTATGTACTACATTGAAATAAAGATGATATTGTTTAAGAATGATCATTTGATCGAATAGTAGGTATTTCTGTGTATGTGTTGTTATTATTATTGACGTGTGATTTGTCAGAGAAAAGTATTTGTATGTATGTACAATGTATTTGCAAAATGAACACCATTATGTGTCACGATAGATAACGATAATGATGTCGCTGCTAGCGTAGCATTGGTGATGGTGATGGTATTGTCAAAGTTGCCGGACATCATTAGACTCTCTCATATATAATAGGTATACATACATACATACATACATATAATGATTTAGATCATTAATTGTGAAAAATGGAATTTAATTAGAAATAATTAACAACAAAAATGTATGCACTCACATCAGTCATACTTAGTTTAAACACATATAAATGAATTTTGACACATCATCATATATGTATATACCTACGATGTATGTAGCTATAATACGTTTTTTATAATAATAATAATAAAAGTTATAACAAATATTTTTAAAGCATATGACGCGATTATTGATAGATTTTAACAATTTCGTCTTAATGATCCGTTTGGTGATTGTCGAATCACCTGATATACAGACAGACGAAAAAAGAGATTTGGAAAATGTGTTTTTAATAATGGCCGCATTTCGTTCACACATTTGACACATGGTGAACAAATCATATAATTTAGAATTGATTAGTGTTAACCGCTAACTAGACAGCTGCTGGTGTGTTACCAACAGCAAGAGGAGCGGCAGAGGGGTGGAAAAAAAAATATATATATAAAGACTTGACATTAGAGGGGAAGGGACATTAACACAGACACACACACACACACACCAACATATGTATTGGTCATTTGGTGGCCAGAAACATCACTATAGCTCGTGCGTTTGTGTTTTATCGGTAAAATAAAATTGTCCACTTATCGACCGCGTTGAAACATTACGCCATCACCATGCGCGGTACCTATATTCTATACCTATATATATATATATATATATATGACCACATTATAGCTATAACATTTCGGGAAGAATCTCAGTTTGAACGTGTACAAAAACGGAAGTTTAGATGCGGCTAAAAGCAATTTATTAATAAAAATGTACAAACTAGCAAAAAATGTTAAAGAGGTTCATTATCTATATAGCGCGGTATAGCTTGTTAAAAAGATAGCATCGCTAGAAAACAGTCCTTTTATGTATTACTAGAACCAGTGCTTGCGTGACTTCATCATCTGTATATAGTACTCTTAATTATGTAGAAATATTGTAGACGACAGAAGCACGTGGCTTGAGGCTATCACGACAAATGATGACATTGTGTGTGTGTGTGTGTTTGTATGTATGCCTCTCAGTTTAATATTACAAAGCCTACAGCAGTCCCAGGCATTATAATGAAATCAAATCAGATAACAACGCACTTTTCTTCAAAATCAACGCATGATCAATTTGTTCTATTAACATAAAATCTTGAGTGTAATGAACATAATAATATTCATCAATATTTATTATATCACGTAGGTTATTAATAATAAATTATTCAATGGACATTTAGATTAACATCAAATTAAAACGATTTGAAATGACTTCAAACGGTCATTTTCACCTTCAAGACTTTTTAATAAAAATCATAAATCATTATTTATAATGTTCGACAATTTAGACAACGCTACACCAATGAAAACACGCAAACATATTATACCAAATGCTGAATTTAAATAAAACAAGAAATATACGTATAAATGCTATAAGTATGTTTCAAACGTTAACAAATGTCAACGTCAAATGTAATTAGAATATATTTCATCTAGATAAAATGTAAATATTCAAATAAGTTAGTGAAAAACATGCATATCATTATCTAAAATAATTGTTACAACTTATGAAATATTAGTCAAAATGTTTATCAGTGTGCAGGGATATTTTTTGTTGAGCTCCAAACTAACGAGTTGAAAAGGGGTAACTTATAGTTACTTACTGTCATTGGACCATATACCGACAGATGTTAACCCTTGTCCTCTTAATAACACGCCTCTTTTTTTTTTTGAAACTACAAGATGACATATGTAGGTACCTATATTAATATGACCTGAATGCGTATTTGACATTTTTACAGATTGTGAAATAAAATTTTAAATTACAACATTGGCAAACATATCTTTTATAAGTTAGAATGCGTTTGTTTTGTTACGATTGTGATGACATTGCATTTTATTTATATTCTGTTTCCGATCTCTTTTCTGTAAACGTGTTGGCGTTGGCGCAGTCTCGAAATGTCCCCCTTCGTGAAGAAAAGTCATTTAGTCAAGTGAAGACGTTGTTCCGGATTTGTCCATTCCGGTGGTCGGTCATCAATACGATGATCCCATTTCGAGCACCAATCGCAAACGGTTGTTTCCTTTCCCCAAGAGGTATAGCTATAGCTAGCCATCACTTTCCGGCTGCGAAAATCTGCTTGGTTTGTCAGCAGTTTCACCCCGGACTTCAAACACCTCTATTATATCGAATGGTTGCCACACAAACACACAGGGGCGATTCAACTAAATTACACTGCACACGAATAAAAGGGAAGCACTTTCACGTAAGATGTTTGCCTTTTATCCCAGAACGAGTATAAAATTAACTGTATCTTTAGTTGTACATTTTGTCTTTGGTTTAGACGATTGGGTCATGTGCGATGTAGGTATCCCACATGCCCAGAGGTCATATTCATGTTGAACTTTCAGCTATAAAAATGATTACTTTTCACATACTGTAGGTACATACATATCAAATCAAATAATATATATGATTCTATACCTATTTTGTTGCTAGTATTTGAAAGAAACGAAACTGTTTTAATGCAAATTTAAATTACTTTCACATATTAATCACTTCATATAGTTATATAGTTAATATGGGTGCAGTTCCATTTGACATTTCAATATATTTTTAGCCTCATTTCTTTTAGAATATTTATTCAAAACCTTGTTTTACCCCGATATACCTATATGTATGATTTAGGTTTTCTATAATTAGATATATATATATATATATATATATATATATATATATATATATATGTGTTGGGAGAAAAAAAGGTAAAAGCTACAAGAAACGAATGTAATTTAAGTGTTCCCGTGGGTTTGGTTGCTTCAAAAATGTAAACGAGAAAACGGCCCCAAGTGTGCGGCTGCTGGCTCGGAAGTGTCAGGCCCCAGTCAGGTCCATAAAACTCCCAAACTAACTAACAGCGCCCTCCGGCTACTCATGCATATAAATTTGTTCACCTATGTCGAATTACCCATATACCTAGTAGGTAGTATACAAACTACACCAGCACCAATCTAGTTTACGGGTCGAACTCGTTAAGACCACCAAACGCACCAAACGCAGAACGACCGATGATGTTTATTTATCGAAAAACATGATGAAGCTTCATTTTTTCTTTTCGTCTTCTTCTTAAGTGTGGGGTGGCGTAACAATCTACAGTAGCAACCCAATCACAGATGTCATTAGTATACGTATAGCGTGGGTTCTGACCGTTTTCAGCTTCTGAATTTCACAGACACACGCATCCTGCTGTTTTAAACCAGATTTATGCTAATTGGAAAACGATCTTTTTGTTCCTGTTCGATGAATTATTATTATATATTTAAAAGAAATTAATTATTTGTATTTTGAATATTATTAAAAGAAAGCTTCGGGCGATATTAAATCATATTTCAGTCGTTCTTATTTCCTAGAAATGCTTTTTTATCATGGCATTGCTTTAGGTTTATAAAAATAATTAGGTTGCATCAAAATGTGACAGTTATTTGTATCAAATCATTCGAAACAAACGCTTAAGGTTACATACAATCAAATGATGAAATCATTAAAATTAGGACCCAAGTTTTTAGATCATTTTACTAATTTTCTAAGCATTGACGTCTAATTAACTACAAAACATTTCTTAGAAATTCTATTTCATCCGGTGATGTTAAATATAACAAGATTCAAAAATATATACGTTTCTAATAAGACTAAATGTATTTTTATGAAGTAATTAAAACTTACAATTAGAGGAAAAAAATATATAAATTTTTCTACATGTAATAAACTGAAATGTGCAACGTTTTCAGTCTACCAACAATAATAACAATACCTATAAGAAGTATAGTTTATTCTGTGTCACACGAGAAAATAGTTTCCGTGCTGGAAAATAGAATACCTAATTTAAACGGAAAAGGTCATTTGTTTTCCTGAGACAGCTGTCACACCGTTAGAAAATCGACATTCCATTTAGAAATTGTTTTGTTTATGCCTTTCATGTGTCGTGGCCGGCCTGATAAAATCGTTAAAAATTGTGTCAAATTATATAGCTACTACTGTGTGGTTCGATTTATTGAATGTTCACGCAATCAATCATACTTAATTTCATCAAATTAAATTGTCATATACTAAAAATATTTGATACATAAAAAAATATATATATATATATATATATATATATATATATATATATTATATATATATATATATATATATATATATATATATATATATATATATATATATATATATATATTAAAGAATTGAAATAGATTTCATGTAATTAATAATATATAGTTAGTAACAAACATAGAATATAGATTTAATTCGAAATAAAAACTATAGTTTTTTTAGAAGAACGCATTAAAGTAATTCTAAATCGGATTGAGTTATTTGGTGGACGGTTAGTGAATGTATTCACATCACTTCGTATAAGTTGAAATCTCAGCGTCATCAGGCAATTAAGCGTAGTGGCATTCCGTGATGTACATTTTGTAGTTAGGTAGGTACTGCGAACGAGCGAGCGCCAGCAGTTTCTAAATTAGTTGTGATTGGCCAATTTGCCCTAGCACCGCGACCCGACGACCGTCATTTCAAAGGCAACTTGATCGTTACTGAACGTGAACTTTACAAAAGATACTTTGCTTCTTTCGTGTTGCCATGACAAAAAAAAACAAAAAAAACCACCGACGATCCAGAATATTTAACAACGCATCAAAATATCACATTTTTACATTTCGCAAATTGGAATATGAATCAATAAGAATGATAGTTAAATTCGAGTTTAGTAATATAATTACTAGCCATTAGTACACCTAAATATTCTCTCATTTACCAGTTTTGGTTTTATTTTTATTGGTAAAATATTTTTAATTTTGTTGGCTTGTTAACTGATGTGGTGGTGGTGGTGGTGGTGGTGGTGGTGGCGCTTTTTCTCGTTCCGACACAACAAAAGCCATCATATTATGCAACATCATCATCTTAAGAGGTCCACTCTTCTTCGAGGTTAACAGAAGTGGCTGGCGACTGACTACTTCGGCTTTTCTTCTGTTCTGTCTGTCTGGCTGGCTGGCTATCTGTCCGAAGAGCAAAGACCCGCGTGCTTTAATGTTAGACAGAGACTCCTCATCATCAGTTTGTCCGTCGTCGTCGTCGTCGTCGTTGTTGAGAACCGCACTCATAGCTAATTTATATTGAATGAGTTATACGCACCACCACTATTCTTTGTTCGTCATCACTGCATCTTTAAACGGACTGCCATTGTTGAAATTCAAACATTAACATTCTATGTTATGAATTAGAAGTTTGTTTTTCTTTTTGCTGCTGCTGTTATTGTAGTAAAACTTATAAAGAATCAGAATAATAATTGGTGCATTTCAAGTCTTCTACGCAACAGAAAGTATTATAGGTATTCTAAGAAGACCATTTAGTAAAGAAACCCAATGTGTAACATCCTAGTAAGATCAGCATCTCAAAGTGCCGTCAGAAAACAAAAGGTATTTATTGGCGATGATATTAGAAGAACTGTCGACAGAGGTGGCGTACCACAAAATTGCCAGACACAGCATGTGGCAATATCGCTACGTTTGTTGTTGGAGGAAACGGCGCGTAGTCAAAACTGCATCACCACAGGAGGAACAAATGTCAATCAGATATGGACCGAACCACCACCACAGGGGTTCACGAACAAATACATTGTTCCAGCACCTTAGTGTCACATACAGGTAAAAAGATTGCTAATCTATTTTGGTTCAAATTAACGTCACCACAACTATTGAGGAAAAACAGAATTGACTGTTGTTTTTTATCGAAAATAATTTATTATTGAAACGTGTATTTTAAAGTAAATAAAACATGAATGTGAGAATCGTATATTCAAATAAGCATAACTGGAACAAGATAATATAAAATTTATAGCCGCGCGACATGTAAATATCTTCAGTTTAACAACTTGTGTTATCTTTCAGCGCGTCAGTGTTAAAACTTCTTGTCTTCTAATTTTGTGTGCATTCCTGTCGACAAGTCGTGAGTCATTTATATCTGTAGCGCACTTTTTTATTGTGTCGCTAGGAGACGCCGCGCCGTTTGCGATGCCACGATTGTTAAAATAACTGCCGTGCAGTTCAAATATGTGAACCGTGCACACTATTTCTTCCTGACGACGAACACATTGCTTCCATACCAAATTATCAGCATTCCTTTTGTTCGAAAGTTACTAATATTATAGTAGGTAGATACTGGTTTTTGTTAATGAATTTATTTTTAAAATCTTCAAAAACATTCAATTCAATTTTAAAACTACCTCAATCTTTAAATAAACACATTCATTACCTACAATATCCATTGGTTTTAAAATATTATTAAACAAGAAAAATTCATATATGTACTAAAATGGGTTTCAGAAAATATTATTACCTATGATTAATCCTTCTACGAAGTATGAAGTAATTATTTTTCAATCACGATTAAAAATAAACGAATTGAATTTGAATTTGATTTTTTTTTCTATAAATTTCCATTTTAAAATAGAAAAAGAATAAATTAACAAAAGTGAAAGACAAAGGCTTGACCGTCTTAAAACCAACATGGGCCTTCTTGCTTCATGGAAATTTGTTTAGTCGGCACCGGAAATTATATTTTTAGTAGGTAGGTATACCTGGAGCTAAAAACGAATAGAAAAATGATCATTTTTCTTCGGAAATTTTTCAACCGCAACATGTTTACCAATAATTTTGCGGTTGTACCAGATGTCTTCATTTCTAATCATTTTTTACACCATTAACTTATTTATTTAGGCATCGAATGCGTAAAATTTAATTTTATCGGTTCTTCTATTAGGGAAAACGATTAATATTCGACATTATCACAAGAATCAGAACAAAAATAAAATTCTACGTAAATAACGTCACCACTATAATATCATCACTATACTAGATGAAGTAGGTATAATTTGAACTGGAGAAATCGACTTCGAAAGAATAGACCGTCGGTCAACTGACGGGTTAAGTATAAGGGCAACCTTAAAAAATAATACCGGCTTATGAAGTGCCGTTCGCCGCCATCCAAATGGGGCATCGCCCGTCAAATGCAGTGTTTTATAAATGTTTCGTTATTCATTACTATTATTACCTATACAGATTTGTAGATATTGTTGTTTGTTCCGTCCGTAAGTTTTATAATATTAATAGTTGATGTGAGTTTGTGCAGAAAAGAAACATGTCACTGTATATCGAATGACATGGGACTGAAATAGGCACTTGATCTATTGTTGTCATGTTGCATTCGACAGGACAAAATAAGCCGATTATGTCAAGGGGACATAGATAAACAAAATTCTCGAGTTTAACAATGGATGCAGTACTTGATTTTGTTCTGTTTTGTTGAGGATGGCGCAAGGTTATTTTAACGAAATTCTATAGATTTATGTAGACGCTTCTTAATAGTTTTTAGAAAGAAAGAAACTATCCGCACAGGAATAAAAAATCAAATAACCTAGTCAAAAATCGTTTAGAATTCCAAACAAAAAATGGTTGTTATGACAGGATTGCAAACAGCGCAACGCATCACATCATATTTTAAGGGAGACGGATAATGAATATCCCAGCATGTTCAGCTGATAATCCACGCCGTATAAACATGTATTAAGGGGTATTTATGTCGGTCATAAATTATTATTCGACACTCTACGAATGACAAAAAGGCCATCGTTCGCGGCCCACAACACAAATACACATCACAGCGGGGCAACGAATAGGGCTGACATGATGCAAAAATTATAATCCGATAACTGTTTGCGGCGCATTAGAAAAACGACATTCATAACTGAAACTAGGGCATATTTGACTATGTATATACCTACTACATGCTGTGGTTAAGTCTTGTTAATCTAGATTTGGAATTGGATGGATTGGTCTTTTGGACGGTAAAGTGTTTGCATCAGCAGAATATAGGGATTGTCGCACAGTACGAGGTCTAAGCCGAGGAGGCTATTCAATATAATAGGTACGCTCTTACTACGACAATGGTTTTACCTGCCCTCGACTAACAACAAAATTATTTGTGATGGTTCAGTTGAAGGGGTTTTCTACTGTGACATTGTTACATTTCTACTTGATGCTCAAGAATTGTCGATAATTATTATCTATACCTACAGCTAATCTCACGATAGTGTTTCGGATATATTTTTAACTTGGTGCTTATATATTATTTTCAAATTGATTCCCGTTAGTTTCTATAGTCAAAATATGAATAGTTTAATTTAATTATGTTTTAAAACATAATATACCTATCATTCAAAAATATATAAAAAAAAAAAAAGTTATGATAATACACGGTCGAAATGAATATTTCCTTTAGCAATAATGTACAATGAAATAAAATAGTACCTAAAATCATAACCTGCGTTGTATTTTTTGAACAAAATTACAAAAGTTTTTGTGTTTGTAGCAGAGAAATAATTTAAAGAAATGAATACTCACAACAGGTTTGTTGATATTAGCAATATTCATGGTCATAGCCGGAATTTGGTGACCGTACAACTGGCCGGCGGTGGGCGTCATGTCCGTCAACATATTGGCGTCGCAAGACGCGTTGCAATCAAAATAAAAACACCGGTCACTGTTTTTGATTGTTCCACAGTTCAAACAAACCAAATAATCAATCAATCAATCAATCACAAATAACTAAAGCACAACAATATCGCGTCGAAAAGTAGCAAATAGCATTGCTGTAATAGTAGTGCGTCGCCAAGTTCCTATGTGTGACTATTATAAAATATTATAAGCATATACCTCTATTGTTGCCGCCACATAGCTAACTGATTCCGAGAAACCCCTTAACAACCGAAGCGCGGAATCTTTGAACGCGATCTGAACCCCCCCACCCCGACCATTGCAATTGGGCGTGTCTCGTTGGTCGCGGCCAATCCTCGTACTTGCCATTTAATAAAACGTTCCCGCCCACCGGTTTTTTACCCACTGACATCCGTGGTCGCTTATTTAGCCGCGAGAGATGGGAAGGGGGCTGCAGGGTGACCCCACCCAACGGGTGTAGTAGAGAGGGGCGTACGGGGTGGGGGGGGGAAGGTTTCTATGTGTTCTGTGATATGTTTTACAGTCGATTGCTCCTTGAAATTATTATGTACCTTGCATGTATGTTTGTTCGTCTATTATTTTGTAAACAAGCTCTTTATTAGTATACATGTTTTCTGTGTATGTAGATGTTGATGGCGCGGCTCTAATAAGTTTATATTATATATAACTACGATGGACTTTACTATATCTACCTATCTAGTGCGCTCGCATGCTACATCCAACTATTACCTATTCATCATTTATCTATCGGTAAATTGATGATTTCACGTAAAAACGATACTGTTTTCCAAATCAATGTCTTATTCCAAATATTAAGTTATTTAAACTGCAACGTTATATATATATATATATATATATATATATATATATATATATATATATATATATATATATATATATTTCTAGCATATACAAATGATATAAATATACTGATTACAAATTTTGAAATGAAGCATATTAATGACAATTTATTATATAAAATAAGTATAGCAATTTTATAAAATTGACACTATTAAGTGTGACAGCAATTAACTTCATATAAGTAATAAGTAATCCTTGATATTATACAGTATTTTCTATAGAAAAACACAAGTGGCTATATAGATTGTTATAATAATTTTAATGACAGGTGCAATTAGACCTTTGAGTAATTAATATGCCTTTATTAACAGCACCGGTCACAATACTTTATTGTAAAACAAAAAGAATCTAATTATATTTTTAGACCTGCAACAGGTATTTCAAATTCAATTAGAAAATCTTATACACTGTGAACATTCATTACCATAAGTCAATTAATTATTATTTATAAATATATTCATTCATTATTTTGATCAAGTTTTTTTTTTTGTATCTTGCTTTAGTTGCATATTTTTACACAAAATAAACAAATTATGACACTGAATTTTAAGTTCAACTTTTAGTATTTATGAATGCTATAATTTTAAATTTCATAGGGGCATTAATTTATTAAAAATATTGTAATTTAGATGTACCTACCCACCTAAAATTGAATTTACTTTATATAAAAACAATGTTTTACATCGCAGTAATAAATAGTCAAATAATACCGCAACTAATTGTAGTACAAATAATAATAAATTATATAATTATATTTGTCATAAATATAAACATATAGCATTAAATCAGTTCATGTTTTTACGATTAAAATAATTGCCAAGTCCGTCAATACCTAGGTATATAATTTATTTGGACACTTTTTTATTTAAAAAAATATTAATTATTACTACCTAAATGGAAATATGAAAATGATTTAAGAAACAACACTTCTTCTGGAGATGAAATAGTTTACCTACATAGGTACATGTTTTGAACGCTGTTCCAATTATAATTTGAAAAGTTGAGGTAGATTTTAAAATTCGTCTATTACGATCGTAAAAAATGTTTCAATGAATTTGGCCACACATTATATTATTTCTGGAAAGTCATTTAAAAAAGCCATCACAATTAAGTTCGAAAAACTATTTCGTTCAAGCCCAGCCAGACGCAGACAAACGTTCGGACATCGTCAAAGTGACCTACGCTGGGACGACGGTCATCTCTGGTGGTTCAAGTGAAAAAGACCCATCGAGGTCCCCTGTATTAGAGCTGGTGCCGGCCGCCGCATTGCGTTGCGTTACGTTGCGTTGCGTTGCCGATGCCGCCACGATCATTGCAGATAATGATGATGACTTGTGTAACGGACATAATGCGTCGGCCGCCGGCGCCATCACGGACCCAGAGTAATTAGTCGAGTAGCACTATCTTGGTTGGATGCCAAAGACGTTCTACTCAAACAACTATTCGATCACAATAGCGATCATACATAACTTCTACTAGCTATAATATCAGGGCGCTTTTATAAAATTACTGAATTTAAGCAAAATATATTTAAAAATTATATATTACTTAATACTGTTTCCATTATATTAATTATTATTTTTTATTATCTTCAATATATAATATGTACACAATGTTAATAAATAAATAAATAAATGATGAAATAACGCACTACTGATATCCATACCATGAAGTTTTTATTTTTAAATCGCATGCACTATCCATGTAGGTTTTATCTACAAACATTAAATGTTCAATGCGTGTACTATGTAAACACATACAGAGATTGTCAATTCGCATATGTAAACTATCACATAGGTATTCGACTACACTAAAACATCTGCTTTTATCAGATACACACTTGCAACATTTCAAATTCTTGCATAATTTCAAACCGAGCTCAATTATTTAACATATATGATTAATTTATTATTATAATAATTATTTGATGGAATTTAGAAGCAAGAAAAAATAAGGATTTTTGTATTAGTTATTGTTTAAATTCTGCCTAAAATATCAGAAAGCTTAAAATTAAATTTAAATAAATTTTGGATATGATAGTAATTTAATTAAAATAAATAGTTTCTCTCTTTGTATGTATGTATGTATGTATAAATCGTGTAAAATAATATTACAGACTACGGAATTAATTCAAAAGCATTTGACAGCGGACAAATTATACATTCACGATTGTAATCGGACGAATATTTATTGTTTATAAATAATTCATACAAAGATTGTGTGCATTTTCTTTCATACCGGTCGCGCGTTCACCGCAGCGACAAAAAATTGTAATAAATTTATCATTGGATTACCTATAGTAGTAGGTACATGTTGTCTTTATAATAGATCTAACATTTAAGTGTATGTATGTATGTGTGTGTGTGTGTGTGTGTGTGTGGGTGTCCACAAATCTGTCAAAGCATAGCATCGTTAATAATTATTACATGGATATAGCGCTGTTAATTTTATGATAATTATAACGTTTGTAAAACACGTATGTCAAAACATATTAGCATCATTTAGCTATTATTAATTTATCTAGGTATATGAAATTTGATGAAAGAAGTATGTAATTTTTTTAAAGTTGATGTTGAAATTTGTAGTTTCATATTTATATGTCCTAAAGGTGATGAATTGGGCTTTCTTAGTTTAACAAATTAAATAAATATTAGGTATACTTTGCGATACCCAAATGAATTTTTTTTTGCTTTTGTGATAAATATGCTAATAAACATGTTAAGTATCGATGGTTTAAAATATAATGTGTAGGTAATCGTAAATATTGCTGTTATTTGATTTAATAGTCAATAAAACGATTCGGAGCCCAATAAAACTTGATAAAATAAAAGCAATTGAACAAAACATTGAAAAAAAAATATTAGCTGGGGCAATAATGAATTAGCCATCACACGCTCTGTGCCACGGGATGATGGTCGCGGCACGGCGCAGCAGTTTGTATAAATCACATCGCGTGGAGGTTGATAAATTAAAACGGAAATAAACGATTCATTCATTAAACAGTTTTGCGTTTAATTATGTATTCGTACGTAGTGCGATGATTTATGCATAACGCGCGACATAATAACACACTACAATACGTCGATTGCCGTAAAATATCGCATCATTTACAAGACTGTTGCACCAACACACAACGTTAGGCACCGCAAAAAACAACTACATCTTTACCGTTTAACGTTTTAAGAGAAGAAAAAACCACACACACACACACACACACATCAATGATTAATTGCTTTAGCACATGCGTTACTATTTTTACATTTTACAATCTTTGATTGGAAATTAACTATAAGTACAAACACTGCATTATAAATTAAAATTCATTATTGAGGAATGATTTAATTTTTATAAAACATATGTGTCATTTGTTTTTCTGCACGTCTGAATATTATAAAATATTCAGATATAGTATAACCCTTGTCAAAATTTATATATTAAGATAGGAATCATTGGCCATTGTCTTCACGTATACTTACTAAATGTATATATATATATATATATATATATATATATATATATATATATATATATATATATAAACCTAATATATAATTATGTGAATTCCATTTGAATGTGTGTGTGTGTGTGTGTGTGTTGCACGAAATATTTCGGTCTGTTCTCTTTGCGTAAAGGTGTGGTCTTTGGTTCAGTGATGTCACGTAGCAATGTTTCACGCGCGTCACGAGTATCGAACTCAGTACCATCAGGTCGCTGCCACGTAGATATTCATATACTACATCAGTAACATTCTCTTCTCTGTTTGCCTCTCTATGTATGTATGTGTGTGTATGTACGTGCGTGGTATATTGTCGGCACCTTTGATGTATGTAAGAGCGTGCTATGGCAATAAAGTCGCGTGGGAGTTGTCTCAATAACCCCTCTTCCTCCACCTCCTCCTCCTCCACCTCATCATACGACAAGCGTCTACGTGAAACATGTCGCATTATTCTCACCGTCATTTATTTCAACAACATTATGATGTAATTTCAGATTAGATTTTGTTAAAGATGCCACAAATGAAAAGAAATTTGTTTTTCAAGTGTGAAAAGATGAAATCAAAACATGTGTCTCTCATTTGTTTCATATCATTATTACAAAAATCTATAAATTGTATAAATAAAATGTAGATATTTTAAAGAACTAAATAATGTTTTTTAAAGTATTACCTATGTAAGTCTTACGATGTGTGCGCTCTAGAGACGCACGCACAAACCATTATTTAAATGTCTGATTTCTAAAAATATTCTTTATTAATTAGGTGTAGACAGATATTTGAAAATGTTGTTGATAATAAAACAATTTGAGACGATCTGAAATAACTGATAAAGTCAACCGAAAATAGCTACAACAACATGATCGCATTTTGACGTTAAATAATGACACTAGAACGCCATATGGAGAAGGATTTTTAATGATTGAAAAATGGCATGTCATATGGTCGAACGCCTTCCTTCCGACTGTACAGTTTGTGGCCAAAATTAGGTAATTGAATTACGGCTTCTGCCCATTCGACAGCCGTATGACCATAATATTAATTGTGATACGCTGCGTCGGCGATGTGATGTTTTATTTTACAAATATGAATGATGCCATCATCATACCTATACTCGTATGTTAGGTATAGGTACCTCTACATATGTACATGCATGACATACGTTATTACCTATTTTTATTTAACCCTTGTTGTTGGATTTAATTTATGGTTTCACATAACTAATATTTTATTTATTACTAATACCTAGTAGGTATAAGAATTACAAGCAAAAAGAGTGCATTATGGTTTTGAAAAATAGATTTAATTTAATAAAATATATCGTCATACAGCATCTATTCGTAAATAGCAAATAACTATATGTATGTATAGTAAATAATAACAATGTAGTAGTCTGAAGTACCTACCTATAAGTGAGCGAATGAATAAGACAGTGAAAGAGTGATAAGCTAATTGATAAATAACAACCTGGTAAGCCTAAATAACATATATTTAGCGTAAGAAACCTGTGTTCAGATCGCCACCTAAACACACACAAATTGTGAATTTGTTATGGAAATCGCTTCTGGGCCTTTGCGATGGATGCTTTTCATCGTACATAAAATTAAAATATATATCCATACTTATATATATATATATCGTATATGTACAGGGTGATTGATCGTCAACCAATTACAGAGCACCGACAATTTATACATCATAAGCATCACAAAACATCACTCTGTGTGTATAGGTAGATCTATAACATCCAACAAATTATTCCTTCCCAAATATTGTGATGCTCGGATAAAGGAAATATCGATTAAGAAATATGTATTAAGCAAATTTTTAATTAACTTTTTTTTTTAGTAAACCTGATGAGATATTAAATCTTAAAAAAAAACAATTTTAAATGCGCAATTAAGTGTTAATTATTAATCTTTGTGAAAGATCAATTTTTGAACATATGGTATTGCAGAGAAAAACAATCTTCACAACCAGGGAAAAAAATACATAAAAATGAATATTAGCATTAATTTCTTGTAGTTATATGTATTAATAAAATTCACAATAGAGAATTAATTAATATTTTATTTATACTTAAAGTGATAAATTTGTTTTTCGAAATAATTGAGCTGTCAATTGTAATCAACCGTGATCACCAATATAGTTTAACCACAAACAGAACCGATAATCTACCACCATATTACTGGTTATTATTATATAGTACAAACACACACACACACACACACAGTCATAGTTAATGCGTTCAGTGCCGTCAGCATCAAGTGATGTTACCCCCTCGTGCAAAGGGGGGAGCCTCGGTTGGAGCTATTATAATTTGCACGGGCGAACGCGCTCCACCACCCGCGGCCGTTTATATTGGCGCAATAAATGTCAAGAAAAACCAACAATTCGCCCCTTTCTATATGGATGCCGTGCCGTGATGGGTCAGTGAGTCTGACACGCGTGTTCTTTCCACCACACCGCAACAACACCACAAACATTATTATTATTGTTGTGTGACTTCTTCATTATAAATTATTGTGGATGGATGCACTCACTGTCATGGCAGAATGTCTGATTTTTTAAATGTTTTAAATCAATCTCTATTAAGTATGTGACTAAATTAAATTAGATTTTATACATAAAAGTGATTAGAAAAATGGTTAATTGGATAATTATATCGAGAATTTAACTAATATGTAGTTATAGGTATTGAAAATTAAAGATTCTTTTATAAACAAATCTTTTTTGTACCTATGGGTTTGTTAGTTTTATTAAAAGTTTAATTCTAATTTACCTTTAAACGTTTATGTAAAATGTACGTGTGTTGTTAATTTCAACTTTTCAAAAACACTAAATAGGTAATTTACTTTTAGATACGCAATTAAAAATATTAAAACAGATAGGTACTACCTTTGCAAAAAAAATCGTAAATAACGGATAAAAATATTTAAAAATAACTTAATAAGACAAATAATTCAATAAATGTTATAATTACATTGGCTACCTCAAGGAAATCAGCTCCAGTGGCCGCCGGCGGCGACGTGGCCTGGTGCACCTGGTAAGGGTACGCACAGTTCATCTCGTCATTCACTCGTAGATTAGAAAATCACACCCGAAAATCCAATAAGGCGGTCACAGAAAGACGAATGTAAATCACAGCACGCGCGCTAATCACGAGCGCGCCTTTAATTTTGATAACAAATGAATGACAGCGAGCAGCAAACAGACCAGATCAGTAATTGCCGGTTACAGAGTAGTCTCTAATGGATACACATCATGAGTATGGAGTTATCGACTGAGTGAGATTGCGTATCCAAGGGGCCCTACTTGATGCGTGGGGCCACGTTGCGTGCGCGATACACGCCCCCCCGCGACCAACTACACGACCCCATTGGTTGCCTAACACCTGCGACACGCCTACGAACCGATCTCACCATAAAACACTCTTATACACATTCGGATATTGTCTTCTTCTTCTTCTTCTTCTTCTTGATAAAACTTTCATCCATCTCAGACAACATACATACATACACACACTTTGCCATCATACTAATATCACTGTGTTTGTATGTTAAGACATGATAATATATTTTTTTCTGAATTTATTCAAAACTTTAAATAATAATTAAATATACCTATAGGTATATGAATAAAAATCAAACTTCTTTTAAAAATGAACCAATTTTTTAATTGTGCACCTAGTAACATTTTAAACAATTTATTTATAAAAACACTGCAATATTGTATATAGTTATTTTAGTCATCACGAATGATTTAATTGTTTTCATGTACGCGACTACTTGGTTCAGTAATAATGACATGTGTTTAATGTTTAACCACTAGTTTGTATACTTTCATAACGCGTTATTATTATTTTCAAGTCACGTGACACCGAAAATTATATGATCTCAACGTTATCTGTTGTTGTCGACCAAGCCATAATTATAATACGTGTACTAAAGTAAATATTTATACGAAATTAATTATACAAATCGGCATTACAAATAAATGTCAGCAAAATATATTTGCAAAGTATGTAAACGAAATAAAAATTACTATTTTCTAGAGTATATATATATATATATATATATATATATATATATATATATATATATATATATATATATATATATATATATATATATATATATATATATGTACGAGTATGTGCCTACAATTTACGCAAAGCACAATATAATTTAAGTAAATTTCAAGAATAATGTTGTTAAAGTAATGTTCCATCAAGTCCCGTTAAATAATCTCGGCGAACATGAAGAACTGAAGACATTATAACCGAATATGATTAAAGGCCATCATAGCATAGACATTAAAATTTGCGGATGTAATTTCAGCTGGACAGCATCATGCGGCAATAAGGCATCAGAGCGGCCGCCATCCCTAGATGATTAAGGCCTCACACCGTGGTGGTGATGGTGATGGTGTTGGTACTAGTGCTGGTGCTGGTGCAGAATAAACCGTTTTATCAACGCATGCTACATCAGACTACGTTTAACGTTAATAAAGTTATTCTGACGCGCGCATATTTTCCACCAAGAAACTTTAGAAAAACGCAATCCTCACCGCGGACTGAAGATGACTAAATGTATTTAAAAATAAAAGTTTAATAATTTAGTAATAAATGTAGATGCGGTGAGTGAAATGTAATAAAATATCATAGAATAAAGTATAGTGCGGTGATGATGAGGGAGCCGACAACATCAGATTACGTCGGTTGGGGGCGGGTGCAGAGTTCACGATGCGCGTGTACTTCTTACCTCTGCGGATATACATAGGTAAATTACAAGTTGCAATGCACTCGATTCACGTACTATAAAGGTATACCTATATCAGTATCTTTTAGTATCTATATATATATATATACGAGTATATATGTATACTTATACACATACTATATATGTAGTACCTATATTAGAATGAACGAACGCAGCAGTCATACACACGCCTTTTGCAACACCCTTTTCCGCCCAAATAACATGCTTCTTCAACAACTACGGCTACTTCACTTTGTTGTTATTATTATTATCACTTTTAAAATGAACGTATGTTATCCAACTCTGTCATACTTTAACTTAACACAAACATTCAATCAGTACTGAAATAAATTCGGTAAAAGTGAGTCTTAGGAGGGCCACTGACGTATGTCAAAAAAAAAAGCATAACCGCTGAAGGATAGTTCCAGATAGTTCATCGAAAGGGTTTTCTTGATCTGTCCATTATTCATTTTATATAAATTTTCGGTAAAAGTGAGTCTTTCGTTGGCAATCTGACGTTTAGTAAAAAAAAACATATAATCGCTGATGAATATTTCCAGATAATTCATCGAATGTGTTTTCTTGATCTGCCCCCCTCCCCTCCCCCAAACCTAAACTTTGCCCTGGCTTAAGGGGCAAATCCCTTCGTAGGGTATGCTTTCTATGTATTTTGTTGCAACTGTCAGATTGCCAACGAAATACTCACTTTAACCAAGTGTATATATATATATATATATATATATATATATAATATATATATATATATATATATATATATAATATATATATATATATATATATATATATATATAATATATATATATATATATATATAAGAAAAGTCTAACATTTACATTTCTTTTGTTATTATTTTCTATGTAGTAAGTTTCGAAAAATGAAATAAAAGTATTATATGTATGTATGTATGTACGTATATATACTTGGACAAAAGGACTGCTCCCATTTTCAATGCATCTTACATTGTTTTAATATTTATATTCGTATAGTACAGTACAGTACAAATGAAAATGTGCTTGCGGGTGAATCACTCATACACCCACCACCACCACCACCACCATACTGTCTTCATCCAAAGACAATCTATCTACCGAAACAAAGAATCGCTTCCCCCCTTTGCCCCCCCGCCCTCACAAAATGCATACAAAATCAATAAGCACAGAGAGCCATCACCCAATCATCTTGTTTTATAAATAAAAGAGATCGCTCGGAGGCAAATCGCTGGTCAAAACAATGACGACCATACAGAATAGAATGGACTGCATGCGCAATGAAATATCACACGTGCTGCCGGGCCGGGATTCGAACCACCCTGTACCTATTATCCACCCAGTTCCTGCTTCCCACAAGCTATCACGTTTCTTTCGTTTACCAGACACACCCACTGCACCCTAGCTTGATATCGTCGTCATCGTCATTTAAGACACGCAAAAAGAGTACATTATTTTTCATTTCATTCAATTGCTGATCTAAAGAATCTCACTCACATGTATGTATACCTATACCCATTGTCCCCATTGTTAAAAAGACACCCTCCTCTATCGCCGAACACTGCGCGCCTATAAGAACATTATCTGTGAATAACCCTTAATATCTACACGAAGATGAAAGAATGGACATATAAGATCGTATATGATGTTCCATAGTGTTTTTTTAAACTATTAACAAAACATTGCAAATAATCAATAAATAAGTGCAACATCTGCTTGTAACTATCTATATAGATATTTTAAAAATATGTATGTAGGTACCATGTGTGTTGTGTGTCAATAAAAATTATGCTTCTTACAATATATTAGTCTATTTTCCCCTCATTCAATATCCGGGATAACATCGATTACTTAGTGAATTAAGCGAAAACACCTTATTTTAATGAAGTCAATTACGAGAAATAAATAAATACATAAATAATGAAACTCGAATCAAAAAATGCAAACAGTTTCTATTAGGTAGGGGCGTTTGGATGACTATTCTATCTAAAGTTGCTACATATTTGTCGTTGTACAGCTGTTGGAAGCATTAGAAGATTGTACATACATACTAAGTACTGCGGGTAATTTACGGCAACAACTCGCGTGGCTAATTCAAAAAAATAACCGCTAAATGTTTACAGCAGCGCAATTTTTGAACACCACAAACAAACAAACCAACCAACCAGCTTTGAAACGAATGGCCTATTAATAATTTTTATTCGCTTTCATTATCATTCGAACTTTAATATTACGTTGTTGATAATTGTTTGATTAAGTGTCTCATTTTCTTGTTAATATTCTTTTTATGAATACCACACGTCGCGGTTAAGGTATAAATTTATGTCTTTCATAGTAAAATATACTCTTCAAAAATATATATTATTAATTGTTTTGCATTCATTATACTTTTAATTATATAGCAACTCTGTTTTTTAGGGACACCATGTGGAATATTAATAATGTATGTATGTATGTATGTACCAACAACATCTTATCTGGTAGAAGATATTTCAATCTTAAATGTTCCTTCTAAATACACTGATGTCATAACACTATTATTGGCTATTTTAAATCGTCAACGTTGTATCTAATACAAATTACTTTATTATGGCCACATAAACTTGTTTATCAAATTGGTACAATCAAAAAATATAAAATTATTTTAATATACCTACCTAGGTATAGGTATCAGTTTTAAAATATAAAAAATATAAAAATTTAATTTTAATTCATTTGTAGGTATATTTATTAATATCAAATTAGAGTCATGCATGAAATGAAACTTGTCCATATCTATTAGTAAATTGAACAATAAAACAAATTCATAACAGAAAATAAAAAGCCTTTATCTGCAGTGTAATTTTGAATAAATTCGTGTGTGGTTGGTTAATATCATCGCCTCGTTTTGAATACAATAACGTTAATGATTGTCGCGTACAATGCTCAACCATACAGAAAACGATAAGTTAGTCGCGATATCGTGTCCACCGGAATTATTCTATTAAAATTCCATAATTATGAAGTTGATTCGATGACATTTACAGATATTTTCTGCGCTCATAATAGAATCGTTGTTCCCGTATAATAACTGTCTTCCGGTCTATATATGTATGTATGTATGTACCTATACGAAAAACATCAATCGACTTTTAATTAAATTTATTTTTTTAATGCCAGAGGACCTTCAATATTTATCAGTTACTCTATAATTTTCCTATCTAATTACAACAATTGTTCAATATTATTTTATTGATTGTAATGACTATATTCTCAAAATCATTAGATTTTCATGCATACATATGGTTGTCAAAAAGAAATACGATCTTACTTTGATATTTAATACGAAATTTGTCACAGCAAAATATATTTAAGTAAATAAATACAAATATTTTTTAGTTATTGTTTAATTATTTTTTCTTGATTAAGATCTGAAATATATTTTGCTTTCTGCTTTCTCTAGAAATCATTTTAGATTTCACCTTATTCAACTTTACGAAAAATAAGCATCGTTAATAAAATTAATAATCGAAAGTTAATATAAAAGACCATTACAGCGTAAAACAATTAATACTTATATGCCATATATAATACCTGCTGATATTTAATTGTACAAAATTTATAAAATTCGTGTCGTGCTTGAGCAACTCGAGCCCAACCGAAGTTATACGAATAAGTGTGTTTTGTGAGTGTTACGTGCGCATGCGTTTTTATACGTATTGCGGACATTGTTATCAAAAAATGAAAAACAATAACAGATCTTATACTAATAAGTATATATATATATATTTGTAAACAAATTCTACTTATTATTATTAAATGCCAAGAACATATATTGGTTTGTTCTAGTTTAAAAATCTCTAATATTAGGATCTGTTATGTAGTAATCATAATAATCCAAATCGATAATAATAACTATATTATTTAATTGGAAAATCATAGTTGCTGTCAAAATGATGACATCATTTGAAATAGTAAGATAAGTTTTTGTGTGTTTGAAAAAACAAGCAAGAGTCATACCGCACGCATCTTCTATGTAGTGTGCGTTGATATATTTTTAGACCAGTGTTCCGTGTCACAAAGCAATTATATGAGTAATTTTAATAAATGAAGCCGACATTCCTCTGGATCGACCACCACCACGCTCTCTCTCTCTCTCTTTCTCTCCAAACAAAACCTACAATTATTCCGGCACTGGTGATGGAAACAAAAGAAACACATCAACCAGATCATCATAAGCTCTGGCTCTTGCGCGTCTTGAATTATTTCTTTTACTACGACTACTGTACCCCTACCCTTCATTCCTTTCACTCCCCACACGTTTCAGGATTCCAAGAGACGGACAGAAAATTACACATGAGAACATTGGTGATTTATGTCTGATAAATAACTTGCGCCAAACGGAAATAAATCATGTTAGATTTATTATTAGGTATTCTGGTTAATATATGAACACAACTATCGCGTTTACCTACTTATATCTACTATACATGTATGTTTTTATATATTTATGAACATTTCCGAGGACAAAAGTTACTTTAACATTTTCTTTTTCTTTTTATTAATGTTTAACCTAATTAATGATTTTTTAAATCTTGTACTATCGAAACTAAAAGTAATAATTAATCTTCTTAAATTATTTATTTGTGCGAACCACAGAAGAAGAAAAAAAAACATTTAAAATATAGCATATTAGAAGCTGAAGAAACAATAAAAAACGTATAGGGGTTTAAGTATATAATTGTTGGTAACAGTGCAGCGTACGTTAGTTTTGATGAGGCCTCGGGGCATAAGCCGGCCGTAATTTACCCCTCATGCGGCGCTCTATACCGCGGTGATGCACATATATTTCTTCCCGGACTTGACACGGACTGACGCTTAAATCATACAGCTCACATCTGAACCATTCATATATCTATGTCATAAAATTAAACCCCAACATTTGCCGATAAAGGATACAAGAGAATAACATACATTGTTACTTTTATAATAGTGCAATTGAAAACTTTTGAAATAAATCATTCCTATATTAAATAATAGTGAAGAATTTCATTTATTTGTAAAAATTAGGCAATCTTTAGTAAATTTCTTTTATATATTTAAATCGATGTACTACGTGTGTGTATGTAATATTGAATGATATTGCATTGTATTCGTCAAATAGTTAGCGGGAAATATGTTTTGCGAAATAAAAATATATGTATGTTTCTGTATGTATGTAGGTATATAGAAATAGATATCCGTAGGCTATATAGAATATAATTACTGGTTTATCGGATTGGTAATTTTTCAGAGGCATCTGTTTTGATGAGAGGGTTGTTATTATGTATACGCGATTTTGCCACGCCACGCGGTCGCACCAATCGTCTGATCCTTTCCTTGATGCTCATTTGTATCAATTATTTCTGTAAGTTAAAACAGTTGTTTTTGAATTAATTTTGATGCGTTTCTGCAGTTTTTCGTCGAAAGATATTAATTATTTAAATTTTTTACAATTCTAAACAATTAAATTTGTGAAACTTACATCAAATATACAGTTGTATTATCGTAAGAAGAGCATTCCATCAAACGCTGTTAAGCATGAAATAAAAAATATCAAACCGGAAATTTAATAAACGTCTCAAATTAAGTGTTTTGAATCACGAAATGCATCTGTTGCACTTTTCAACACAAAGAACCTACATTTAAAATATAATTGTTAAAATATTAATTGACGTCTGTTTCAAATTGGCTTTAATTATACAATACAAAGAATATATTTTATCTGGCTGGATATTGTCGTAAAATTAGTGCAACTATACCTACATGTCCAACAAGCGTGTCGATAAAATTTAATTTTTTAGTCGTTTTGCATTTCTTTCTTTTTGTCTGTCTGTACCTATATTCGTATACATATATAGCGACTAAATTAACAACAAGTAAAAATTGCAGCAGTTGAAAAATTACCAAGACACAATTAAAAATTACAAACACACATTTTCTCTGGCAAAATTTTAATTTCCTTGTAATTTCATGTTAATTACAGTTAATAATCATTTAATAACGAAGATAATGACACAAAATAACCTAATGAGTTATTCCACACTTTGGCTAATTGTTTCTGTATAATAATAATTACATAAAACACGTATAGCCTATATGTATGTATATACATACATACATACATACGTTCCTTTAAAACATATTTTACATATTTATTCGGCGGTTTTTTTTTTCTATTGCGCTTTACCATTTCGAATAGGCGGCGTGGCGGTTGTTTTTTTTTTCACCTATCGTCTAATATTTATTTATTATTTTTAATATTTTGTTTTTATTTTACTATATTTCTTTTCTTTTTTCTATCTTTGTTCGAAAGAACGTATATACTAGAGAGAGGGAGAGAAGGGAGTAGACGCGCGTTTGTATCCCATCATGTATACATATATACCTATAGTGTATATATATATATATATATATACACAACGATGGATGGGCCTAAGAGTGCAAGCCCCCGCATACAGAAATTTACTGTCCCTAATTACAGGGTTGCCGATATTTAATTACAGATGTCGAGGCCGCGTCGACCCGGGCCCAGGATAGTCTGTGTATACGTATAAGAAATATCGCCCGTACACAACGCACAGTTCTTCACCCTTTCCTCTCCCATATCCACCTCTTTCAAAACCTTTCTCCTCCCCCCCCCCCGCCTCCTCATCATACTCTAAAAACTTTTATACACTTGATTCTGTACAAGGTTTAGGTATATATACCACAATACACCTTTATCAACAGTGGCGTACTAATCAACAACAACCACCATTACCCTTGCAGATGAAAACTATTGTTTTGGACAATATTCTATCATTTTTTTTCTTTTTTGTCCTACTTGTTTTATAAATCAAACACGCACACGTATGACGCATACACAAAATGGACTCATTCGGTTAGTTACGATGAAAAATTGAAATTAAATAAAAATTAGTGTTTTTATTGATTAAATAATAATCAAGTTGATGGCTTTCATATTAATTTGAGCTAAATATTGTTTTTTTCTTTGTGATGCCCATATAAAAATGTTCCACACGCACGTCCATGCATCCGGTTTGAGCACTCCCTGAAGCCAAGCATTGTCTTTTATCATTTAAAGTTTTGTGTAACTCATCTTTATGAATGTGTAGTGAACACGCATCATACCTATATAAAATAACATAACTGCCATTGTCTTACGAGGCGGATAGTAAATTTCGCATTATTATGTTGGTGTGCCGTATGGATATTTTAATCATTAGCTATTCTGTAGATATGGCACATCAGCATATGAGAACCTGCTTACCTTATATGGATATATGTACATACATACATACATACATACATACACGGTGCATATTATAAAATGTATATTCATACACTTCGTTTATGTGATGTAAATTTAATTTTGTTTCGACAAAAATTACTTACAACGTGCATGAAAATTAATTGAAATTGTTTCTTCAAAATTAAACGTTATATCGTTACACAGTATTGTACCTATACCTACAGAAAATGGGAGTTGCTATAGCGAAAGCTTTTTTACTTTTAATACTTAATTTATTTCAAGTTTTATTAAAAAATATTTTTACTTGTGTAGATATATTTTAATTAATTTTAAATCATAAAATTATGTATGAAAATTAAAATTCTATTTATAGAATTATAAAAGTTCTTTGTCTAGAATCGAACTCAAAACCTGATAAAAAAAAAAATGTTATAAAAATAAAATAAATGTATAAAAATTCGTTTTCGTGCATAATCGCGTGAAATATCTTCGGCATCATGCTTATGTGGTTCGTTCCGCGAACAGCTTCGTCATCGACATCATAGCGGAGGGTGGCAACAAGACGCAAGGCAGAAGGGAAAGAATATCAAATTAATTCGACTTAGTTGATGTGCCTGTCCCCGGGTTATAGGCCAATGAAACGCGCGCGCGAGCGATACTCATACATACAACGCGATCGTGACAGTATGTCGGCCGTGTCTTAGGTTCCTCTCTGGGTCTAGAAGGCGGCAGAGCAGCGCAAGGCGCAACCAAGGTGAAGATCATTCGCGGCATTTCATTTCGTGACCGATGCGATGGTTCAATATTACACGCATATACCTACATCATTTTTTTCGATTTTATTAATTTTTCATGCAATATATTCAAAGCATCTCTCAAAACAATATGAAATAATCCATTATGATTTGTCAACATACGATTATACCTACAGAGTCTAGTTAATTGTGAAGGCGGACAACGGTATCGTGATAAAGATCACAATTATCTTATATATCGGTGATAAATTAATTTAATGCGCAGAAATACATGCGGCGGAAGGTGGAAATTGACAAATTACTCAGACAATGTGTGGTCGTAGCCATCGTCAAATTATGTTGCAGCCCAAGACACAACGCAGCACCTGTCGCGCTCTTCCTTCCAACACTTATAATACGCGAGTACAGTGAAGCACGCCTCTTTTGACTCGGCGATCATCAATTTTTAGGAACGTGGGAACAATATTAGATGGAACAAATTTTTATTTTATCGCTTTTCATTTTTTGTTTTTATCTATTTTTTTTTTTTCTCAGTTAAAATTATACCTGTATGACCTCGTGCAATATTATAATTTTCATAAATTAATATTTTAATCATTTCGCGATAATTTTCTCAACAAACACTATTATATTCTTTATTAAAACCACCACATGGTTTTTTGTTTTTTTTTTAATATGTTCATATAGGTACCTATGTATGTTTTTTAGACATGAAGATAAAATATTTTATTATGGGTCAAGTGTATAAATCGTTGTTTATATACTAGGTTATTCATCGTCTCAATTTCGCAAAGCTATACCTAGTTTGTATTTCAAAGCGAATTCGTATGTATGTTCATATTATACATTGCATATCACGCCGATGCAATTATAGAATTATGCAAATTGTGGCCGGTCGTTTTGTTATTCAGACGGAAAGTTCGAGGCTAAAATATCATTTCGATTCTCAAGGCTATTTTGTTAGACGCGAATGTTCACCCTCACTAATCAAGTAGGTACTTATACTGTTATTGCACATTTGTAGAATCGACACATTATTTCAATTCATTTCATGAAATATGATTGATACATTTTAAAATAATTCCTGCATAATTTATTAAATTGAGCATAGCGTGTAAAGTTAACGGAATAATTTTTCATATTATAAGTCTGTCCGCCATACGATAAAAATAATAATAAAAAGTGTCATATATGTAAGTATATCATGCGGCTGATTAATGTTGCATCAGTGCTTTGAGAAATAGATATGACACAAAGACGAAGAAAAATAATTTGAAGTTAAATCGAAACTATTATTATTATTATGGAGCGTTTATAGCAATTTTACACCATTAAAAATAATGACTTGGTACATATAGTATGTACAATGTACATACATACCTACATACGAGGTTGTTGTGTTACCTATATACCTACACTTATTATTTATTCAATAAAAAACTTAAATAGTTATTTTTCCAATTATTATTGAATTGGTGCATTTTCTTTGATCGACGCTATATATTATATGGTAAATGATATTTTAAGTTGGTAAATAAATGTTTTGGATCATTGAATTTTTATTGTTTGGTTGAGAAATTAAAGTTTGTAACTTTTGAAGTTAAAATAAATTATTGATCGAATATAATGTTACGTACATTATGTATTGTGTTCTGTGGTGCATGTTTTATGCGTGTGAGATACCGGATCAGTGGAATATCCATTAGGATGTACGGATTATAGTAATCACGGGGCCCGTTCGTTGAAGAAGTGTGCCGTGTTGGAATAATCATTGGTATTAAACAGGCGGTCCGCGGGCCTCCCATCTCCCAACACGCGTTATATTTTAATCGAAATCTTTCTCTGATATGTACACTTGCTCTAATACTACCTACTATTGCTTCAAGCCAAAAAAAATACTGTTTGTTTACTTTATTATTTTCATAACACAACAGTTTATAATCGACCAAATATAATATTTTATTTTATTGTTGTAGCAATCATACACACACACACACACACACACACACACACACACACCTATATAGGTACTTAAAATAACTAACGCAAAGTAATATTTTTTAAATCGCCTATTTAATATTATTATTGTGTAGTGAAAATGTTGCAATGAAATTACGTAATTTATTATTATTTTTTTTAATATGAGGGATAATAATTCTTTCGTTTTTTTTGTATCCACTTGTAAAAATCGTGCCCTATCAACATCGTGACAAACAAATAATTCTTCTGATCAAGGTCTGAACTATTATATCAAATCATCATTAGAGCAAAACAATATATCTTATTCATGGTGTGTGATTGTCTGTCTCGCGATTTTTCTTTTTTATTTGTTTCAGAACCAGTAGAAAAAGAAATTGAAGCAAAACCACAAAAGAAGTACCTACTACACAATTCGCCCCCATAATGTAATCAGTAGCATTTCTTTTTTATTTGAGATGTGTGTGTGTGTGTGTGTGAGTCAAGCAAATTTATCACTATATAATCACAGGTGACGTCAATGTAATGACGTACCTGTCCAGACATGTTTGATACCCTTGTATTCTTTTAGATTTAAATATACTATATAAGGGGGTGAATGCTACGTGTGTATTTACTTAGATACGCGTAGGTGGTCAATAGGAAACATGTATTAAAATGACATGCAATTGAATCTGAGGAATAATAGTTAAAATGTATTGTAAAAATTCTTTGAATGAAATTGTAATAGAGGAGCGTTACAGATATAGCTATAACTGTATCTGTAAAACTATATACATATATGTTTTTGTTACGATTATCTGTAAAGCTAGTATAGATTGTGTGGAAGTCAGAGTGAGGTATCAATCATTTTAATAATGCACAATATTTTCATTTAAAAGCATATGATTAAAAGTGCAGAGCTGACGCTACGTGAAAAGTGAAATTAATGGCGTAGTTGCGAGGCCTGTAATTAAGTTCTGTTGTTGTTGTTGTTGTTGTTGTTATTCATGATGAAGCATCAGAGCTATGCTGTTTTGTGACCGGTCATATTTTTCCATTTTACATTATCTTCTCCTACACACGTATGTATGTATGTACAATATATTGTATATCGAATTATTAATTCCGAAAGAACAAAGGACATGGAGAATGCAACCACGAATGTGCGACAACCGAATTGTTTCGAATAATCCGAAACTAACTATTGTAATAACTGCGAGCGACATTGATTTAATCAATCATACATTAATATTTTATCCTACCTTATGGTTAAAAGACTTTTGATTGAAACTTGAAGACACCCAAAGAAAAGAAGTAACTTACCTGAAACAAAACCGAAAAATAATTATTTACACAATAATATAGAAATGTTTTTCTTTAAAAAAAAAAATCCGTTATTTTCGAGTTAAAAATGAAAATCAGCTGTGCAATATAAATCGATCACCTATCGATGACACTCGCTCCATCTTAAAAACGTTGACATGACGTCACTGATGGGGTTGCATTGTTAATATGAATACGGCGTTGATAATCGATATAGTCGTCGCATCGATCAATCACAACTTAACAATGTGGTGACACCAGCAAGTGTCCTGGCAGAAGCACACACACACACATATAGTACCTACAATTTGCGCCTCATCCCCTCTTGCACATCGCGCATATCATCTGTTACTTGCAACCCTTCAACCAGCGACCGACCGACCGACCCCTTTTGTTCTTGTCACACTTAGTTATATACGTTATATATATATATACTCATTCACTTGCCGATGTCTGTTTCCTCATCTATGCTACTGCTGCTGCTGCTGCTGCTGTTCCAATGTCATATACACTCTACCATCATTGTGTATGATCCATTGCATGTATTTTGATTGGTCACACTTCACAAGACAGATGTATGGAACGGTTGAGATTGTTTATATGATTAAAAATCAAAAATAAATGGACATAAAATCGTTTTGCGAAACAATTTCAGTTGCAAATAAATTCTAGAGGTGATGACGATGGTAGGTATAGATAGTGGTTGCAATTGCAAGCAAGGAGCGCTAATGTTTAGCAATATATATATGTACGTTAGTTTAGTTTAGTTTAGTTTAGTACGTGCAGATATTAGATATGGGCGAATAATGTGGCGATGGTAGTTTTCGTCGTGCTGTTGCTGTGCATTGCCGGTCTATGAATTAGTTCTTCAGCGAGGCGTCACATTTTATTGACAGGTAATGTGCAGGTAAACACAATCACGCCTACCTTGGTACACAGGTGATAGATATAGAAAGGCAAGTCACGCTTGCTAAACAAACTACCAACTAACAATAACCCAAACATCATATTTACAACTAATATTAATGTAGGTATCTATATTCATTTATACATACATATATATATATATATATATATATATATATATATATATATATATATATATATATATATATATATATATATATATATATCTATTATTAAATATTTCTATCAGTATCTCAAATATTAAAATTTAATATATATTATAAACTGTAGCAAATATTTTGAGTATTTTACTTTTCACAACCATTTCTCCCAGTAAAAATAAACAATAATTGTAAAACGTAAGAACTAACGCATTTAATATCTAAGTAATAAGAATATTTCTTATAATCTACAGTTTACATTTATAGACCCATAAATCATAGTTTGAAATACCTATAAAAATCTAATTGGCAAGAAGAATAAAACGCGAAAGATATAAAAACTGCGATGCGTCGCACTATGGTGATGACACGACTGTGATGGATGCGATCCCATCGGCTATATAAATCATTCTCCCCCGAGGTATACCGCCCCGGAGAGCCCCACCAGCCACAAGGGCTTCATTATGCAGGCAAACAGTAATTTTCCTAGAAAGCACTGTAATTAAAATATTTAATACCCACATTGAAACGTAATGGTGTCATTTCACATAATCCAGTGCCTTTTCTGCGGCCGTCACCGTCACCGTCATCGCTGTATGTCCTCGCGAACGGGGCAAACTCCCCTTTAAGTGACCTAAATATTTTGAGCCTGTGGTCGAGCAAGTAGGTAATGTCGCCGGACATGCAATAACCTGCAGCGCAACACTGTTACTTTTTTTGGGGGAAATTATAATTTTCGTTGTTATGTTATTATTACATTTAAATAATTCTGTAGTTTGAGCTTAAGTGAAGTTACTTGCGCGATGGTTTATTAAAATTAACGAGCTGACTATATTAATTTCACATGCATGCGGAATTGTAAATGTTTTTTTTTTTTTGTTTGTGCTTTTTTTCGGGGTCATTATCGCTGCTTACTGCTTTAATGTTTTGTCATGATTTATAGTATTATTAACGCTATAATTACGGAAATATTTGGGCTTTTTCTCAAGTAATTATAAAGTATTAACATAAAATATGTTCATTCCACATCACAGCGAAAAATGATACATAACTACATAACTGTTGTAGCTAAACTGTAAGATTTTATTTCAAGATATCAAAATTGCTAATAAAATTAATTTTTAAGAAGAAATAAATAAATTCATTCAAACTCAATTCACAACTATATAAAAACAGATTTGCATCACACTTTTTATCATTTTAAAGCGAATATTAATTAATTTTTATACAGATATATGTAAGTATAATATTCTGTAATGCTCTGTTAGTTCAAACAACATTTGTAGGTAATTAAATGTTACTGATTCAGCATAATTAAACGAGCAATATTCACCGTAGATTTCACGTTTATTTTTTGGAGATATGGTTGAGCAATTGTACGTTTAGTTTTTTTTTCGAAAATACCAACTTTTAATACGCTATTGTTTGTCTAACAATGCATGTAGATTAAAACATTTTTACCATCAAATATCTATCTTCGTCCTACGCGTTGTTATTTCCATATACGTAATTGGGAATGCAATAATTTTATTGGTATTTTTATGTATGTATGTATGTATGATGATTCTGTCTGTTGCTGTTGCTGTGCTATGTCTATGCCTATGCCTATATGTATGGATATGCGCGCTGCTTGTATCAAGATGTCTGTGGACCCCAGCGCTTGATATAAATCTTGTCGCACGCTCAATTAAACGTAATATATCGATTAAATTGAGCGTACAAGTCGCGTAGAAACAGTTTGTGATTGTGTTTGTGTGTGTGTGTGTATGGCTGATTTAATACAACGTCTGATTTTTTGTACTTAAACACTTCGAAGAATTCGAATAACTATTAATGTATACTTGTTTGCTCGTTAAATAAACGATTATCAGTTCAAAAGAAGATATATTTACGACTTATAAGGACTGTTTATGCTAATGTTCAAAATTGAACATTTTATAAAATTATCGTAGCTAATAAATATGTTTGTCACGATTTTTACATATTAGTTGTAATATGAATTGAAGATTAATTATGACTAATATTCTATTAGGTAAATGTTTTAGATAAATCTTATTTAAGATAATTAATGTATATATTTAGTATATACTTAAATGTAGATAAGTGCAATCATAATTTGGTAATACCTAATAAAAGGTGTCACAAGAAAAGATTGCAGATTATGTGTGTGTGTGTGTGTGTGCGATTCCGTTAAACCATCCGTACCTACAGATGAAGAGTGAAGAAATAATTGAACGAAATGGGTGGTGTTTTTGGCTAAAAATAAGCTAGAAATGTACTACTACACTTCATAGAACCGCTCTCTAGTCAACTTGTATGTATATGTAAATATAGAACATCTTCACCACAAAAACACACAAACACACACAGAGAGACGGTGCTGTGCCGCAAAAGAAGAGAAAAGAAAACGTGTGGAGGTGTTGAGAAATGAACCGTCGCTACAGTGACATCCAGGTGGGCCATGGACCACGCCCACTTTCCCCTGCACGCGGTATCCATGGCGACACGCGTGCGTGGGCGTTACCAGGCCCCGGTGACAGCGGACACCTTGAGGCCCTTAAGGCAGGCACACATCAGCAACCTTTGAGGCAACAAAGCCTTCTACACACTAAACAAACGCCTGTTTCTTATTATTATTATTATTATTCATTAGGGGTGGCAGACGCGTGTCTCACTAACTAGAGTCGTTCACAAGTTTTGGGAATGCCATCAAAAGAAATCACTACCACATAACGGAACCGGATGAAAACAAATACGTTATTATAATGTGTGCAAGCTTCATTGAATTTCGTGAAGACCATGCGCATTGGGCACGCACATTATGAAAACATTCGACTATCATCGATCTGACTTGTTTTGTTTTTTGTTTGAAACAAATGATGCAGCAGTAATATAAACACGATTCAACATCTTTTATAAATGCATCAATTTCTAACAACATCATTTACACTACTGTAATACATATACATGTGGCAGACAGGTGGTAGGTAGGAAGGTAGATAGGTAGGTAATCAATATTTAGTAAAATGATTCAAAAGCAAACTGCAATATTGAGTGAACGTGATGCAAACACATTGAGATAACAAGGTTTTGTTACGATCGTAAATATGAAGAATATCATCTTAGAAACAAACGCCATGTTCGTTGTTCAAAGTGATTTAATCTGAAATTGAAATGACGATGTAGCGCAACCAACAACAACAGATTTCATACCTACTCGATAAGAAGTTCACAATATTTCTCGTCTCGGACGCACGTTTCCATATGGAAGCCAGATGCTTTCTCAAATCTGATTTAACTTTATAAAAATGCCACTCACACACACATACATACATACATACATACATACATACATATATACATACATACATACATACATATATACATACATACATATATACATACATACATACATAAGCCAATCATTTTGTTTTTACATTCCAGCCAAAATACTTGTCGAAAATTGTTTTATTTTAAAATACATTATTGTTTTGAAAGTTAATAATGTTTCATTTTATTTGTATTTTAAGAACAAAATAACAGTGTCATTTCCTGAATTGTATCAAAGAAGTGTTAAAACTAACACGAAATATCGGACTTATTCGACCAATAACGTGAAACACATTTCATCACTATTCGACGAATAAGAGAATTTATTGGTCGAATAGCAGCCATTCGACGTTGGTGAAACCGGACATCAATGATTAAATTAATTTTTTTCTTTAAATGTAGTTTAGTTGAGTATTAGCAAATTATAATTGAGTAAATATTATGATATAGTATCTATATAACATTTTATAATGTATATAATTTTCAATTTTGACATGTAGGTATTTAGATTTAAATTTACAATAGGTAAGAAAAAAAATGGCATAAAATATTTGATTGTTGGTTAGTTTTAAATATCGTATATCTACTGGTATTACGTGTAGTTTAAGACTAGTGCGCGCGGTTGTAAATATATAATTTTGATTCAGCTGGAAGACATCTTTTTTTCACATCAACAACGAACAACGTTGTTATAATAATAATAATAATAATAAATTAACAAGAAGCAAATGGGATGGGCGCGCGCGCGCATACACACACACACATCTTATAAATCGGCACGTTACAAATCTCTCATATGTGTGTGTGTGTGTGCACGTGGACGTCCATCAAACTCTCAACACTAATGAACAGACGAAATTTCCAGTTGCGACCTAATGCGCGCCGATAATAACAATAATCAAGGAGGCGACTTGAAGAAGGGGGATGCGAAATACGTGTCCGCTCCTCTCCTCTCTGTTGGTCGTTTTATGCAGCGTAGCCTGCTCTGTTTATATCGAAAAATGATTAAAGCCCTGCGATTGATGGATTGACTGACGTAGCCTGCAGAGAGAGGCTCATCCTACGCCGGTTTGATCACAGTAATTTTCCCATCACCTGTTCTATGCGTTCTTGCACTCTTATATGCACCACCACCACCACCATCACCACTTTATCTCTTCACCTTTTTATTTCGTTTCTTTTTTGCTGCTTCGGAACATGTCTACCTACCACAAGAACATGCTTTTGCACATTTACGACTTGCAAGAATGTTTGTTGCTTATTCGCACCCGGTTGCGGCAAAAACAATGCAATTACCTATAAAGGAATTAGATTAGTTTTAAACCCTCTAGTTGCACTTCCGGTAGGCTGTAGCGTTCAATAAAAACGTTTTAAGGTGTGTTGCGTATACCATAACATAAAATACATTTTGCGTAGGCTCTGAACAGAATGCGTTACAAGAATCAATAAAGCACGTGAAGATTATTCTTATTTATGTGTGTGTATGTATGTATGTATGTACATTGCTACGTGGTTCGTAATCAATAAGCGACGAGGGCGGTGCAATGTGTATCCGCCCGCCGCCGCTACAACTCATCAGCCTTGGCCATATTCTATTGTTAGTTTTCCTAAAAACATTTATTAAACAATATAAACGATCTTGTTTCGTATTAGTTACAACACAGCACACAGGGTTGGTTGGTTGGTTGGGGTGTTGCTATTGCGTGTTCAATGAATATAAATATCGAAAAGGATGACGAACCTTTTTTTTTATATTTTTTTTTTTAGAAATTATTGCGTTTTTAATTAAATTATTTTCAATCATCATTTCTTTCTGTAGATATAACGTTTTTTTTACAAAATACAAAAACAACAACCTTTTTACTGAATTTAGGCATTTCATTCAAAGCATTATCCTAATTGAGTCGAGTTATAGAATTCGTCGAGCGACATTTAAATAATACAAGTGTATGTAGGTAATTTCGTTTGAAAATTGGATACGTCAGGCTATTATATATATAGAAAAGTAGAATATTGTATGACAGGTCATCAATATCGGTTCGAAGTTGCCTCTTTGTATATCATTACCTTTGCCTTATAGTACCTATAAGAAAAATTATCTTTCCGATGCGTGTCCATTTTCTCAGTTTAATAATTCATTTGTTTGCTGTACTAATATACACAGCACGCTTGCGTCGATCGGAAAACTTCATTTCTCGAAACTTTTCCGTTTTGTGAGAATTATTAACGTGTTCTCAACAGTATATATATATGTATATCTTGACAAGATGATTCTAAGTGTGTTGTTAGTTGCCAATAAACGTCGTCTAGCTTTTGAGTCGTTGGCCATCCATGACTAATGATCTACCTATTTGTGCCAGAAGTACTCAAACTAAGAACCAATTGGTTTTCATAAAAATCCGTCATGAAATGACTTCCAAGAAGAATTTTCTTGAAAGCGAAAGAAATTATACATATAATATAGGGTAAAACTCAAATTAGCAAGTTTTTTAATTTTTTCACAGTCTCCCGGTATAAAAAAAAAACAACAGTGTCGCTTGATAAATTGCATAATGATAGCAATTAGAGACGTGAGATAAGTGTGCAGTGTTTATTAAATATTTACAGGACAGCAAACGGTGCACTGCCGTTGCAATTAGTCCGGAACTCTCAGGTAACTAACAACTACACCGTTTAACATCAGACACCTTTTATTTTCATTAATAAACTCTGGGAAATGTGATTGAAATCTGCACCAGTGAATTTTTCAACAAAATAATCAAATTATATCTTTTCTAATAGGTAAATCACATATGTAGGTATATTTGGTGGCACAGTCACAATAAAAAATAGATTAGAATCGAGAGTGTTCATGTATGTACCTATATAGCAATTGTTTTATTTGTTGGTTCTTTTATAGGAACGCAAGTTTATGATTGAAAAAAACAAAAACACAGCATCTAGTGTGTCCATGATGTGGCTGCCTCCTTCATAGTTTTTCTTGTTCTCTTTTGTTTATAGCACTTGTGTACACCCACAGCCAATTAAAAAGCGCCATGTAACAGAACCGATACACCTAACCAAATGGTTGGTCAAGCCAGAGGATGATGCACCACGGCGGACACACATTGACTCTATAGTCAAGCTATACGATATATGTATGTATGTATGTATGTATGTTCTTGATCTTCTCTCTGATGCCAAAGCCAGACCACCATGTCTCTTGCCCATAATAGGTATATATATACCATAATAATTTTAATTCCTTTATTGATGCTTTTTTTTAATTGGGTGCTAATAAATAATAAAATTTATTAATAATTCTTGGATAAAAGTAATTTGACTTAACTTAATTAAACGTCTCAACACAAATAACATAGTTGCTTAAAGCAATTCACTTGCAACATAGAGAGGAATGGATTAGTGTCATTTATATATCAACTTGAATCGTTTTAGGGAATTATTAATCTCTGTGCAAGTCAATATATCTGTATCCGTTAGGGCGGTAGGGTTTGTTCGGTTCAAAAACAATGTTAGCGTATAGTGAAACCCTCACAAAACCGGGACGAGATTGCGGGTGTTTTGCAAGAGAGTATTCTAGAGACCCTAAAGTAAAGCAGACAGAGAGAGAGAGAGAGTCCCGACTCTCCAGCGGTGGGCGTGTTTGGAAGAATAAATCAGAAACCGCACCGCACCGCACACACACAGCAAGAGAGAGAGAGAGAGACCCTCAGACCCGCCCCCATCACACACCCTCCCGTTCCCCTCGACGAAGCAGCCCAGCCAGCCAGCCACCCTTAGGTATATAGTATTCTCTCCCTTGAAATGATGTGCGCGTGTCCAAAGCCGTAGCGAGGCATTTGTGTCGTTCGACAAATGAATAAAAATCGAGCCACGATCAACGAACACTTTGTTTATTATCTGTGATGGGGGTCTTTGGGAGTGTTCGTCCCTGATGTCCGTTTCTATTAGGGAGATTGGGACACATTCGATATTTATCATCCCTTGCCTTGGTTTGGCGTCTTTTCAGATCAAAGTGTGTACTATATATATATATATATGGTTTATTTTAGTGTGTCATGTATATCATGAAACCTTGGCTTAGTTGTGTGTGTGTGTGTGTGTGTGTTCCACCACCGAATTAATTGTTTTCTTTTTGTTTTGATTTGTTTTTGTTCAGTTTGTTTGTTTCGTTGAATGGGGGACTCTATTGTTGAGCTCCGTGTAAAGAATAATGGATAATGAAAGAATTAATCTTTTCTGGATGAGAATGAAAGAAAGAAATGTTAGGGAATTATTTTTTTGCCTTGTCTCTACTCCCCAATCGCAAGATTGCAAGCTAATAATTTAAACACAATTTTTCTATAGTACCTAGAAGGTACATTTATTTGGTCTGTAATCGTAGTTTATTACATATGCACTTTTTTTCGTGGTATGTACGAAATACAATAAAATAATACAACAAATAGGAGTGAAATATTAATCTCAATTTAAAGAACATTAGAATGTTATTCACTCACAGCGCAGTCTGTTTTTAATAAAAACTACTTTTGTTTTTAAAAAATATAAATTCTATAACATAAACGCATAAATGTGTACAGTATAGGTACATACATACATCTTGATTAATCTATATAATCTTCACAATAATATAAAATAGCGAATATTTATATCGCGCGTGCTGTGGTAGGTATGTACCTATCCACATTTAGAATTATAAACTAGATATTTAGTAGGTATAGTGTTTATGCGTGGGTGGCGTGTGAAGAACTAATTTTGGCAACCGACTGGCCGAACGAAAGTGACTTGACAAGGTCGCAGTTAAACGATTGATGATAATGGATAAAATAGAAGCGTGATTAAATTTTTCAACGAAATGTGGACCCGCCCTCACTGCGCGTAATCTAAACAACCATCTTGTGCTTTCTTTAGCGCCAAATTGTTACATGTTGAATACCAGATTTACAGAAATTACTTATATACAAAATCGCTTCTAGATTAAACGACCCTACTAGTCAAATTGCAAGCATTCTAATTTCAATAATGAATTTAATTATATGTATGTAAATTTGAAATAAAAATTATAAAATGGAACAAAATGTTTGAACGTGTATAGCTTATAAAATGTTGTACTAAAATAAAAATGTTTCACCCCATTACGTTTGCGTTTATAATATGGTGTGTGTGTGTGTGATGGTATTAGTGTATTGTGGTCGAGTTGATTCACCGAACAGAATTGATTTCACGCACTGTCCGTGGTAATGCGATGTCTAAACTTTTGCGGTTAGTTACAGCATCGCGCCGCACCGCACCGCACCGCACCGTGTACGTCATGTGCAACCGCCACACACTATCCATAACAAATGATACCGATACTACGTATATAGTACCGGCGATTTGCCGCAGGACACACACCATCTAAATACGTGATCACACCACAATATTATTGGCTTCGTACATATATATATATAGGTATAGATATATTATATACCACATCAGAATTTCATTTTTTACAACTGTAAGTTTTTTCTACCAATCTCATTTGTTGCAATAAAAATACGACGTGTAAATGGTTAAGTTACGCGATCGAATAATATTGAAATATAAAAATATCTACTAGGTACCTACATATATAAGGCTAATGCCTAGTTACACCACTAGCACTTAACTTTAAGCGGCCCTCAAATTGTTTTGTATACCTCGTATTAGCAATAAAAAGAAATAAATATCCTTGTTTAATGTAGAATAATATTGTATCAAATATTTTCGTTCTTAATGATTGCAGGTCAGTTTAGCGTTTAGGTTCACAATAAAATAATGCAAACATGTCTGTAATTACTGTTTTTATATTATAATTTGAAATGAATTTAGTATCCGGTGAAAAAATCATCAAATTGGGGAGTTGATTAGGCTATATTTAATCAACTTCCCAATACCTAATCCAGTTCCAAATGTAGTCCGACATTTTACACACAAAGTTAGCTAATATTCAGAGAGTTAGTACAGGTACAGGTAGAGAGAATCGCTATTGTGATGCCGGTAGCAGAACGGCGCGGCGGTGCCTATGTTATTGTTGTCTGTATTCTGTATAATACAAGCCTATTTGTGCGGTGGTGTGTGTGTGTTGGGGCGCCAGTGTGCCGCCGGCGGCGGGGAACGAACCCGGGACCTTTCTTAATTAGAAATACGGGCAATTAGCACGTCACATTTAAATAAAGCACCACCACCACCGCACGTCGAATAACGCTTCTCCACCAAGTCCTTTGCCGCGTTGCAAGCAGCGCGCTGCGTTACCGACCGACCTCGTGTGCACGCCGCGCCCTGTAATCAGCCCGTCACACCAACAAAAAAATAACATTCAATGCGGCCCTGGGAACAAAACCAATGATGCTTTTGGATGAAACAGTGGCGGCACACACACACACACACACACACATATACATATACTCGTATATATATATATATCTAAGAATATGTAATATTATAGTTTTTTAAACATAAATATATCTATAAATATGATATTTCATAAAACGATCGAATGAAGCATAATATGTAATATTGTTAAAATGAAAATAAATTTAATAATGTTTTAAAAACCCTAAGAACAATTTGTGGTATCTCCACCACTGAGGTAGTTTCTATTTCTAATAATTCGAATCCCATAGCCCTCCTACTTTCAATATAATTTATATCGATGCAGATAAAGTCGTGAAGATTTCAGAACTAACCGTAATGATTTGAAACAGTGATAATGTTTGTATGTATGTATGTATAAATGTACCTTCTGTAGGTATATTATAATAGGGTATCTACTTTTGTTATCTAACACTGTAGGTATACTGAGTTCAGCGGGGGTTTCCAAGGATCTTAAATCTAATACTCCTACTTTTTAGATTGATTATTACATTTAAAAATCTGTTGTTTCCAATATTTATTATTAGGCTTTACGTTTCAAACCTAAGCATAAGCATAAGACGGAGAAAAATACATTCAGTCTGGCTATATATAGTATCGTAGTACGTATGCTTATAGAATAACAAGCTGCAGACCACGGTAACCAGACTGATGACATACAGAGGTCAAAATTAGCGCTAATCAAGATAATTTCGTGACATAATTGACAGGCGAGCTTCAAAGAGGTGCTTCGTTGTCGTTGTCGACGTCGATGATGATGATGATGCATGGCGCGGACTGACACTTTCCGAACCTTACATTATATGTTCACAACGTTATTGCTACGTCCGTGTATATCAGCGCCATGTCACAGGCCGCCCTCGATCAAATTATAGTGGCCGTAGCCTCGGGGTTGTAATTACGCCCTGTGTCAGTCGAAACCCAAAAGAAAATTGCTCGAAAAATATGTTCGTTCGTTCGTTCGTTCGGTGATCTTTTTTGTTGCCGGCTGAGAGAAACTTACTGACCTCGGACGTCTGTTCCTTCTTCGTCTCTGTATCCTGATAGATATGATGCTTGCAATGCCCTGTGTTCCTCTCTCAAACTATATTCACAGTGATACACATTCGTTTTTACCGCTATTTATTTATTTTTTATTATGAAAATAAATTATGTTTATTCAAAGAATTTTTGTTGACTAAATTGCAAAAATGTAGTATATGTATACGTGTACCTATTTGAAAGTGACGTATTTTATCCGTCATAATAACATATATAGTGACATGAATTACTTTTAAACACTTTTCAACTTAGAATACATATAATTTTCTACAATTCGTTTCCCTCCATATGTTTTTCTAAGAAAAGTCACTGTCCAGAAAATTAAGTGTTCACAATTATCATGTCATATCAAGTAAATATTTCCTCAAAAAAATTATTACAAAAAATCCGTTTAACTTTTTACAGTTAATAACAAAGTAAAAAGATATTTTTATTTATTAATTTAGTAGGTAATCTATATAAAAAAAAACACTTATTTTTACTGTACTTAATCAAAACGCAATGTTTACTTGTTGTATGTAATGTTATTAAAAAGTTTAGACAAGGGAAACATTTTTATAGTCACTGTAAACGTCTTTAATGTGGCGCCTTATGTCAATTTATTTTTTGTAGACCGATGTTCTCAAACTAATCTAATGTTACCTTAAGTTTAAACACGAAAAAAACCATACGATAGTCAATATAATTTAATATATTTCAAATACGTATTTATACCTATATATATGTATGTTCAAATAAATAATTATAAATAAGCACATGAATGTTCAGTGTAATTTTATAATAAAAATAAATTTCCACCTATTTTTGACAGTGTACATTGTTGTGTATTTTATTGATAAATTATTCTATAGAAATTTATATTTTATGTGCTACAATGCCATTTATATGTGTGAAAAACGTATAAATCACACAATAAAAGTATTTGATGTCGAAAACGACCCTATTTAAACGGGAATTAGTACTATTCGTTTCCGCCCAAAAACGGTCCTAAAAATCTGCACTTCCGTCTTGCGCTCAATCGTCCTTGACGAGCAGCAGCACAGCACTGCACTGCATTATGGGTACAATAATTAAAACGATCCGCAAATGTATCGTTTATTTTTTTGTACTGGAACGCCCTGTATTCCTTCGATTTATTTATTGATGGTGGCACATTCTTTTTCTTATTCTTCCACTCTAGTGGCGGGTACCATTTAACTCATCAGCCGTTGATTTTAATTACATAGAATTTCGTGTAAAACATTGTTATTTTCAGGTTAGGTTCAGGCAGGCGGACGCGCGCGATACTTTCAAATGTGTGGTGTTTTCTAGATGAACTAAGCGGCGAAACTAGAAGCAGTTTTTTTTTTTATTATTATTATTGCGTTTCTATATAATTTAAGTTTTAAATGTAGGGGGCTCTGAATGCCTATAAGCGAGGCTGCTTTTAATTGCAATGGAATTTTCTAAATGATTTATATTTCGTACAAATGTTGAACCATACTCTTTTCTGTTTCGTTAGTTTTTTTTTTTTTCTTTTGCCTTCTAAGGGTTCAAATGACACCCTCTTGAAGTATACAATAAAACATTTCACCCTCCATCAAAACAGCAAAAAAGTGTCTTTTTTTATAGTGTGCGTTCCGTTTCCGGAATTCGACACTGTTCAGTCGAGCGAATTGACGAAAACTCGTAAACGAAAAACATAGCAAGCTGTAGAAAATGCATACTTTATTTGAATGTTTTTTTTTTTTTAATTTTATTATAATAACTTTACTACCAACTGAAACATGATACCCTAATAATAAAAAAAATAATAAACTATACGAATTTCTTTCTATGCATAGTTAATTAATCAAAAGACCTAAAAATTACATTGACAGCCTCGTTTTTCCGGGTATCGTTCGTTGCTATTCTACTGCACGCTATACTTTAGTCGTAAACGGTTGAGAACGAGTACCTACGGGAAAATAAAGTAAAGTCGGATAAAACAACAACAGCAACAATAGTGCTGAGAGTGCATTGGGTTGGTGCGGTTTTAGTAGCGCAGAGCTTCTGGTGCTGTTGATGATGGCTAACGGGGGATCGCATGCAATGCATTCGAATGACAACGATACAAGTGTGCAAATGTTTTTCCATATAAACCCGCAGAGAAAATCTCTACAGCACGAATTGGTCACGTGATACGAAATGCTTGCAAAGACATGCACTGCTTTTTGTTATTAGTCATTATATAAATGCACTTGTCTCTTAGTTCTTCATAGCTCCAGATATACCTATATGTATGCATATATGTGTTAGCCACAGGCGTGTCCTATTACATACTTATACATACATACATATGTATGTATGTATGTAGGTATATACTCAACACAAATCATGTTAACAAACAAAACGACCTTAGCGAACAGCGATCATAGTATACTCGACCTTTTTCCTTTGAAAACACTCTCGGGGTAAGTGTAATGACAAAGATTACCAATACAGGACTGGAATAAGTTATAACAGAAATAATTACGCCCGCGATACATCGAATTTCATTTTGTTCTGAACAAATATTTAATTTAGAAAATAAAATAATATGACTATTCCCATCAAATAGAGTGGCAGAAAACCCTCTAGGTAGATATACATCTATTCTTCTTTCGCTTCATTCAAATTCATCAAGCTTTTCTATTCCACTTATTCGCAACTTATTGACCCCGCATTCTCACATCATTTATTTCGTCAA